>JAECUM010002461.1:0-153537 GCA_016617855.1 Megalonaias nervosa
CAATGGATCAAAATAATATTGAACTGATTTGATCTTGACGTATTAGGCGATAATTTGCGGGGGAGGGGGACCCCGAGATTTCGACTGCCTAGGGGCCTCCACAGGGTTTAATCCGGAACAGACAATTGCTCTACTGAAGATACGGGCAGATAGGAGAAAAAAAATTAAATTGGAAGCTGCACCGATTAATTGCTCTTGAGAGTCTTTTTATACAGCAACTGGTTGATAAAACTCTTGCACAAGGAAGGAAAAAGGAGAGATTATGCATATTGTATTTAGTTATAAATACTCAAGTGCCTAACAAAATCGGCCTTCTTCCACAGGAGATATGATGCATCTCATTATTGTCTACGTAACTCCAAAAGCATCACATCCATCTCTACTATACTTCTTTCTTTCAGACGTCCTTTCTCCCATGTAATATTTGTCTTTGGGACGGTTTTCCTAAAGATATCCGAAAGCTCCTAACCTTTATAACTTCGAAAAATATTTACCGAATTCAACAAATGTTTCAAATTGTATTCTCAACCTATTCTATTTTACAAACTAAATAAACTGAGAATGAAACGGTGTTCTTAAACCAGTGCACACATTCACAGGTAGGAACTAATTATTGTTCATCATTGATATTCGTTCTCACTTGAAAAACAAAATAAATACTAGAAAGGAAAAGGTGACCTCCCTTTATTTCATACATTACACTCATTATATCCCAAAAGAATAAAATAATTCAGTTACCTAAAGCAAGAATTTTGAACTATACAGTAAAAAAAAAATCAAATTATATAAGAATTGTCTTAAAATATTTTATCTTAGTTAATTTACGCACATATAAGTTATAAGTTACTGAGTATTTCCTTTTAAAAATAAATACTTGTTAAAACTATTGTCATTTGTATTATTAAGTTGGGCCGAATTGTCTTTCGAGTTGGGCCGAATTGTCTTTCAAGTTGGGCCGAATTGTCTTATTTTCGGTCCAAGTTGGGCCGAATTGTCTTGGGCCGAATTGTCTTTGGGCCGAATTGTCCAATAGCCCACTATTCATTTGAAATGACCTATGAATTGAATATGCTTATTAGAGAAAGTAGGGCTGATAGCACCTATGAGGAATATACATCCACACAGTTTGATCTTGGTATAAACAGTATCAAAGTCTTTAACAAAGGTAACTGACACACCAGAGTCTCCCATTCCCTCGTTTTCACTACGGCACCAAGCGGCCTCAAAAACAACGTCGTTGATATCCAGGCTGGACGTTTTCCAGTTCGATCAAGAAAAATTACAAGCTTGTTTAGGTGTACACCAACAAAACAAAGGTTGGTCAACTCGGTCAAATCAGTTTTGGTTGCAAACCTGGTAAAATCCACATTGGCGCCACCCCATCAGGTCGCTGAACTCGCGCGTCTGTAAATGTCAACTGGCATTTTGTGTATACGTTTTGCTTTCTAAGTGACAACACAAAAGTCGAAAAGCGCCTGTGGTGTCAGTGTTGCTGCAAGTGCATGCTGTGCTTCAATGACAAGATGTCCACACATTGGGCCGTCTGTTTAACTTTGCAACAGCAGCGCTAAATAAAACCCATACGCGTCAAAATACATTAGGTGTCGAGGTGTTACCACATGTGTGACCTAATGAGTTCCATGTACTGTTGATGAATCCAAGTTAACAATTCCAAAGACCTCTTCCGATTGAGAGCCCCGTGGAAGACTGGGAATTCGAAGAACTTGTCCCCAAGTCCATCCAAGTAGTCAAAGACCTTATACATGTTTGCAGACGCACCGCCTAGTGGACTTCTTCCACCATCAATAGCCTTTGTCAGATCCATTCCAGATGCGTTTCCGACGGCCCATAACAAAGTTGCTTTTGCAGCTGCGAGAGCTGTGTCTGACAACAGTGCTGGAATGGTCACGAGAAATGGAAATATTCCGCCCTCGTGTTTCATTCCACGATTTTGATGTTTGGCTGCTTCTAACTGTTTCACCCCTGCTGGTGTCAAATCAGTGGGGCATTCCCAGACAAACTAGCCGGTTAAAGTTTCAAATGAACTCCTGTTTGTTTTTTCAATCTCGCTGAGGTATTTTTTAGTTGACTCGGGCTCAACGTGACAAGTTTACTTTGTATTTGAAAACGCTACAGATTTAATTACCCAATACGAGTTTGAGAAAAGGCTACAAGTTCTCCAAAGACGCGCCAATGACCCTCATACAGCTAACTGATCGAATCTTGTAGAAGAGTATCACAACAATGCCTCTATAATATGAGTCACCGGTCTCCCCTTCTACACATGCTTTTAAGTACATGTCCACCATGGACTGCTTAACCAGGTCTGGCACGATATTGTAAAAGATACCGCCAGGTCCCGCATGCAGCATTCATTCGCATTCGGGAATTTAGATGCTACCTTCGGGCCAACCAACAAACGTTCTCAGAGAGACTTGTGAAATATCCACCTCACTGTGTAGGTGGTGATGACAAAACTGAGTGTTGCCTTGTGTTCGTGTATGTATATTTTAGAGTCTTGACCACCAACGAAACCCTCTGTCCAATATTATCTCTGATCGATTAAATATTGTAGGTGCCCGTATAAATTCCAATAACAGTTTCGGTTGCATCACGCTTCGACGAGAATACAAGCAAGTTATTCGCATTGAGACCTCCAAATGGTAAACTACGATAAATGCAATGATACTAGTACAGTCTCTAGTGTGCTGCCTTGTGTCTGGAAAACACGTAAAATTATGGTTTCGTTGACGAGATTGTAATCTTTTGAGTGACATTCAGGGTTGTATTTGCAACAACACGCTGCATTGCAGCACTGAATTTGTGTAACATGCAATGCTCCTCTTAACTTATCAACGGTGTTCCACGAACTTCATTCGTCATGTACATCGTTGATCTCTATAATGAGTTTGTTCATCAACGTGCGAAACATTTTCGGGTCATTGATGTTGTTGGCGAGCAACCGATGTCAAATCAATGTGGTCCCATTGATTACTTCTGGCGTATTGTTGCTTGCGTGAATCAACCGCACGAGTGTTTCCAACTGGTTCACAAGTTCGTGGACTTGTTTCTGGTCAACAGACACACTTGTAAACCCTGCGGATCCACCACGGGTTCCACCAAGACCTTTTTCCTCAAGTACGGCTGTGTCTCTTTTGCATCCATCTCTCTCTCTCTCTCTCTCTCTCTCTCTCTCTCTCTCTATATATATATATATATATATATATATATATATATATATATATATATATATATATATATATATATAATCCTGCCACATAGGATAATCATTGGTTATTTTGTCAATTTCATCCCACTCCCGAAATACCCATTTGGGCCATGCAGCTTTGATGGAACCCGGATGCACATACTTGGTATTTTGTGCTGCAACATAAGTTTCTCATGTCGTCATTAGTGGGATTTTGCGCGGAAAACGTTAGGGTATTTAAGGAGTTATTTGGCGTGCCAACTCGATAAATGTTTGAGGTTTTGTTGGTAACTGTGACATGCACCCAGGCTTGATTTTGGTTGGAAGTTAAATTAGTGAAAGTTAGATATACAGCTCCGAGCCCCGAGTCAGCAATGTCGACAGTTAATTGGTTAAATATATAAAAAGGGTGAAATTCAACGAATAACAATTTAATAACAATTCAATAGTCAAATGATTCAAATTTACAATTACACTCCTTCCGCTCGACCCTTTAATAGCCTATTTCATCACTTGATTAATCGTGTGAGATCGATTTCCACCTGTGTTCTTCTCATCTGTGGTATTCTTCTCTCTCCTATTTCTCCCAATTCCTTCTCCTCTTCCTTCCCGACTTTCTCCAAATTCCTTCTCCTTCCCCTCGACTTCCCTATACTCTTTCTCCTTCTTCTCCTCCACTTTCTCCTCCAGACTCCTTTTCCTCCTCCTCCACCTTCTCTCCACCTTCTCTCCACCGACTAGACTTCTGTCGACTTCGACTGTTCGGCTAGTCTCAATTCCGTCTCTACCTCTTGGAGACTCGGGACTCAATTGAACCGGAAGTTCTCTGTCCCCTAAAAAGCTTCCGTTCGAAGCTTTGTCTTTCCTTAGAATTTACCTCTAAAGTTTTACCGCCAAATTACGAGTGGCTTTTCTCGTAGTAACCCTATTGCTCACCAATCTGTCTTGGCGAAACTAACTTTTCGTTTACCAGTTATGAAGGTTATCATTCGGATCTAAATTGTAATCACACCCTTTATCTCAATTCCAATTGGATGTCGCTGTGAACCGATCCAATCAAACTTAGCGGACAATGTCCCTATCGCTGTCTGTCAACGTGGGGATGGATGTGAAAACGCCCCACTCACCCCGCGGCTTCCCTCTGATCTTAGGACTAAGCTGTAACACATAGGTGTGAAGTGGTGCGATCTATCGCCTTTTGCCGATTCAAGATTCAGGGTCTCCGGCCGGTCATATAACCTTGTGTAAGAGATTAACACTAGCCCGCGGAAAACTTTGGACATCAAACACAACGCCGCAGTAATATTGAAGCTTATACATGACTTTATAGCTGGGCTTAGCAAACGTGACATTCACGTTTTCCAAGACAAACACTCTTGCATTTATTGCGTCACAATGCCATCAGACTTTATATATTAACGAGGATTGTATTCTTTAATATGAAATACTATTCATATCTCCTCTTGATTCATTGTGTGTACTGCTTCATGCGGAACTTTATTAAATTATAATGCACTGCATAATATCCGATCATACATTCACCAATCGTAAATTATGTCGGACGTATGTTTAAAGACTGGTTAGCGTAGGATAAGCAAACTTTTTTTGCCAGGCACCTGCCTCCGCAGATCAGCATGATATAGCTTTTCCTGCACAAGTAAAACTTCTTTTAGTTGGTGTTTGGCCAGATCACTGCACACTTGCCACTATAATAATTCATTGCATCAACTTGTAAATGACCATCCACTATACGCTGACTTCCAAGAATTTCAAAATTGTTGCAGTACTTATCTTTAACCTTCCCTCTTAATTACCATTCCGTCTCTGAGAATTGCCTTTCTGGTTTATGTGTCTTTGCACTGAAATAACTACCCACCATATGATTTCCTCACATTCTTAGTCACTGCAAAATGAAAACATTGCCATAGATACGTCTTTCCATATATTGTACGCTGAAGGTATTTCGATAATTATTTTGCCCTTGACAGTGATCGTGAAGATCGCCATTCTGTGCTGGACAATTTGCTGTTTTTCCTGTCTTCACTGGGCATTCCTTCATGCACGGGTGGCTCAGCTAACGTCAGACACAATAGATTTTCTTGCATATCATAAAATGGCTTTTCTTGGGGTTTTTTGTTTGTTTTATTCTTCACAATTTTCGTTGTACTTGCTTCAACATGATCCCTAACTCGATTAATTTTTCAAGGTGCTCCGAATATGTTTGTGAAAAGTATTAAGCATTTTTGGGGCCTCTTTCACAAATCAATATAATTCATTAGGGATAAATATCTGTAATCATTTCTGTGACACTGTAAAAGCACCATTGCCTGTGTAGATTTATATCCGCATTAACAACGCGCATGAATTATTTCAAAATGCTCTATATTTCCAATGGTGGAGTTTCCAATGACATTATATATACACTATGTAATTGTCTAATATTTTCACACAGAAGAAAACAGTCTCCGCTCAAGTTGTATTTGCTGATTCTATTTCTTTGAGAATTAAAGACACGCTACAATCTTAAGCTGTTGCACACAATCTCTTTCATTCAATAGACATGATTGGGACAATGTTAACTGTAGTGGTTTGAATTTGAATAAACTTTTTTAGAGCGCCAAACAAAGTCATAGAAAGCCCAGGGATTGTTTCAAACAAGACTACCTCTCAAAGCATTATGCATAACTTGTAGTGTACTTTACGCTTAAAGTTCATCATTAGATTTAACTTTCATATTTTGTGTGCAACCCAACCTAAACTTGATCGTTTCTTCCATTAATAAAGAAAAAAATTTACGCCAGCGAGATTCAATCATGAAACATTTTGATCAAGCGTAACGCTCTGACCGATTAGACCACCGACAATTCGTACATATAAAAGACCCTCATATACAATCTTAAAAGCATTGGTGAAAAACACAGTGCACCACACCCCTTCTGCCAAGGTAGAAACAAATCCATAACCATTAATTGGCATGTCCACCAACAATAATTTCTTTACACCGGTGATAACCAAGTTTGAACTTTGGGAACCTTAATCCAAGAAATTTTGACTCCTCTTTTAGAATTAAAGGCACTTAGAATCCACATTTCTTCGATAAAACCATTCCTGTTCTGTACAACATGTATCAAACTTATGAGCCAGTACAAAATTATTGATACTGAAGGCAGAGTGGCGATCAATATAGCGTTAAGATTCTCGCGGGACGTGATGACGGGATTTTCGGTTGGAAACCTTCTAATTGCACAGTTTCAGACCCATTTCAGAACTCACGGGGATTCATCGCAGATGCTTGGGCTTTTGTAAAAGAACACAAGTGGATCGGTGTAGAAGAACTTAAATCTGACCAGTAACCAAAATCTAAATCCACTATGACAAGGTTTACTCACCCCATTCTTGTTCTTAGCTTAGAATGCCCTGAATATTTATACATGGACACTTGTCCTTTTTGTTGCCATTGGCCTGATGAGGTATGTGTCTTAGCGGAAAGTTCCATTGCCTATATGGCCAGGAAAATGGCATCTTCTTCTATCCCTTTGTCACTGGAAGACCCCATCCATTCTCAGGAGGGATCTGAGAGAAGTCGCCACTTCCCTTATGGGAGGGGTCCATGGCTCTTTCTGGGGTACAGAAATTAACTACCTCCACAAGACTGAGATCACTGATGCATTGAAGGAAGTTGTCAGCTTCCATGAAGTAGAATCCTCAGAACTTACCAGTGGAGAGAAGTCACCATCTCTTCATAACGAGCCCTGCTTTTCCAAATCAGTGGACGTGCAGTATTCTTTTCATTCAAGTGAACCTATTTTTAAATCAAGGAGACCTTTATTTGTCCAAGTCAAGAGAAGAAATGGGATAGTCATGCCTTGTCAGTAAGGGTTGTTTACAGTTCGATGGTAACTGATTCAGTCGCTATTATTTGCCAACCTGAGTTTCTGGCCAATAATCTGTTACCTTTGGTAGCTCCTGTTCCTTCTAAAATCTTTGATCTCACGCATATCTATTTTACTCTCTCCCCCAAAAAGGTGACTCTGGGGTATTTTGGAACTACATTGTCAATGTTGTTTATTCAGACTACTAATATAGGATATCAATCTCTCACCAAGAGAGATATTTCATTCATGACAAGCAAAATCATATACACTCATTGCTATAGCTACATCTAGAGTCGTTCTTAACCATTCTTCACTGCCATGATAGTCACATTTTGGAGGTCTCATTTGCAAGACTTCAAAGGTCAGTAACACCAATGAACTGACAAAAAACGCCCCCATCCCACAAGGTCCAAATATATCCCACCTTAAGCAGGGTCACAAGCAGAACATCATACCCAGTTTACAACTCCTTTCTCCCTGACTTTCTCAACAGATGGTTGCTGGACAGGGAATGAAGTCAATGGACCCTCCCCCTTTGCTAAGGAGGGAGGCAGTCATCCCTAATGAGTCACACCCTCTCCTGCCAGGCCTGCCCAACCAAGTACATTGGTTCCTAACCCCCAGTTCACAACCCAAATCAAGGTTGGGAGGACATTCTAGATAGTCTCAGAGGGTCGCCTTGATTTTTTTGAGGGTGGCAAAATGTATCAAAACGTGGAAATGGGGTCATGAGGCTAAAAAAACCAATTTTTTTAGGGTCACTGCCAAAAAAGGTTGGGAACCACTGCTATACACCCCATACTCAGATTCAGACTAGGGTGCTCATCTAGAGACCAAGGTGTAGTCCTGTAAAGCCTATGGTCTCAGGGAAAGTTACCTTTGATATCAACAATCTACGACATTAAGGGTGTATCAACCACATAAGACATCACTGCATCATGGCTGCTACTGACAATACATTGGTTGTGCCATGCCTTAGACATCAAGAGGTTACTTATGCGTCTTCTTGCTGCTTGTAGATCTGGAACTCCATTTGATACCTTCACTTTTTCATCTGTGAGGAAAGCCAATGGTAGACTTGATTACATCAATGTTAAACAACAAGCTCCTTCTTTATGTCTTTCCAATGTCTGACCAGAGAGCATGGGTAGTGGACACCTTCAGTTTGAGATGGGATTGACTGTATTGTTGTTCCTAATTCCCACCTTTCAGAATAATCCCTCATGTTTTTTAGATTCAGGGCCTCCAAGTCTAGAGTCATCCTGATCCTGCCCATGTGGTCCCAGCAATCTTGTTTCAACAATTGCCTTAACCTGTTGGTCAATGAACCACAGGAACTACCTGCTGTCACACAACAGTGGGTCTCTCATTTGCACAACACTGCTAAAATTCTCCACTTTCACGCCTGGCTCATGTAAAACGATCTACATGCCAGGATCAGTTTTTGAGCAAGGTTGCCAAATGCATCACTCAGGCTAGAATCCAATCAACTTCCAAGGCTTATAGTGACAAGTGGAGAATTTTCTGTAATTTGTACATGAAGAAATGTACTGATCCTGCCCAGCCCATTTTTACTGAAGTAGTCAATTTTCTTCTTTTTCTCTTACAGAAAAGGGGCCCTGGGTGGCCAAGTAGCCTAAAGCGCTCACCCTTTGTGTGGATTTGAGTCTTTTTTTTGGCTAATATGGGTATGTGAGAAAGCTTGCTAGTAGCTTCTTGTAGATCTTTGGTTCTTACTAGGGTTTTCTCAGGTTCTTCCTCCACCAGTTATACTGTCCACCATGTATAGCCAATCTTGCACTGTGAAATGGCATTTAACCCCAAAACAACAACAACTCTTACAGAAAAAGATTGTTCCATATCCAGTATTAAAGGATGTAGAGCAACTCTCCTATGCTCTTAAGATCTATATGACTTCACCATAGGCTCAAATCCACATACTATGGAACCGATCAGGTACTTTATGCTCCAGAGACCAGTCTCCCTTTCTTTATGACTAAATGGGTACTTCCATACAATCCTTGGTCATTATCTGAACCTCCTTATGAACCTTTGAGTGAAGCTTCCTTCAAGAACCTTACTATTAAAACACTCTTCCTTCTATCCCTAGCATGAACATGGAAAATGAGTGAAGTTCATGCCTCATTAGTGAACAAGGGTTTTTTACATTTAAATTGCAACTATGATTTGGCCTCTCTTCATTGGCAACCTGAGTTTCTGGCAAAGAATCAGCCATCATTGGTTGCTCATATCCTTTTGAAAATTACTTGTCCACATCTTGTCTGTGCTGGGGATGATCAAGATGGGCTACATTGCCCAGTTAGAGCTTGACATTTCTTTCTAAATCAGAAGAGGAAAGAGATTGTGAACTGTCTTTTTGTTTTCCTCTGAAATGTACCTCTAAATTTTGGCAGCCAGCATTTCAAGGTAGATTGTTCAGACCATTAAAAGAACATATCAACATGTCAATCTCACACTGAGAGAGATTCTTCTTGCATGAACGTCAAAGCTCATAAGGTCAGGGCTATTGTGGCATATTGGGTCTTTCTTAATCATTCTTCATTGGAAGATGTATTAAAAGTCATATTTGTTCATTAGAACAAAACTGTGTCAGTCCAACAAGTTATTAAGCTATCCTACAGTTTGCAGTGGAGCACCATACAGGCAGCAATGACAAGTTCACTTTGACAGCTTATCTAAGGTCCTCAGTTGCCTGTCAAGCTGGGCATTCACCAATGCATTGATAGCAGGTGTTGTATTACTGCTATTAAAATGTAAGTTTTAGGGGCTGAAACCAATTTTAATCATGTAATACTTAACTGCTGCTATTGCCCAATTATCTCATTTCTTCTTGCTCTGATGTCCTTTCAGTCTCAGTCAAGGTCAAAGAAGGATGATATTCTGAAGGATGAAAGTTGACTAAATTATCAGACTGGGATCATGTTTTTTTATTCCAATTCCAATTAATAATTGGAGGGGGGAGTAATCTCATTGGATTGAGGACTTACACAAGGAAAATGAATATCAACACAATAATAACAGGTATGTATTACATAATTAAAGTTAGTTTCCACAATATACTTTTTGCAGAATTTTAAGATACGTACCTTTTATCTTATAGTACTTAATTGTTTGAAACTCTTTTGTGCAATTCATTTTAGTTTTGAATTTTTTAAAATGTTTAATTGGAAATATTTATCAATTTTTGTTCTGATACATATTGTCATTTGCAGCCATTAACAAAGACAACAGAACAGTTATTTGGTTAAAATAAAACACCTATTGGCACAGTACTGTCATCAGTTACTACATACTGGGTCACTAACCAATGACCACAATTAGATATGACTTATTGCATAATAAGCACTCAAGCAACCTAGACTTCTGACTTGCTGCATTAAAATTATTATAATTTAGCAAATTTGCACCCAATTTCTATATAACTTGTCATATACAGTCAAAAGTTATCTTGCATAATGACAATTAGCATTTCATTTAATGTTTTTACTTCTTAAGATTTAAAGCAATTATTGAGACCAAAGGGATTCCATGCTCACAGAGATTTAATCCAGATGTAGCATTTTCATCTAAATGTATGAAAGTGTCAAAACCCTGACACATTTTAGGCTGAGGACCAACTAGATCATTTGATGAACTGCATGCCAAGTTTCATCACTTTCCTCCCAGCAGTTCTGGATCAGTGTAGCAATGACAAACAACTGCTACCTGAGAAAGGAGAAATGAAGGCTTGATGGGTAGCATATGCAGCCCAATCACCTTGGCCCTTCTGGTCTTTGACCTAAAAGATATAGCATGGACAGGTAGGAAGGTGACAATTGTTAGGCAGTTTTGAATAAATTCTGCAAAGTGTCTGCAACACATGTCCATCTTAAGATGTATTCTTAGTATAAGTAGAGTATCAATAAGTGAAAAGATATTGGAACTGGAATGTAGGAAGAATTTTTCATTATTTTGTATAAATCCTTGAAAGTTGATCAAAGTGATCTAGTTTTGGTGCAATGAACACATTTATCTCAAGATGCTTACAGTGTAAGTTTGGTGGCAATCATTGCATGGTATATGTATTGGAATTAGGGCTTAGACAACCATTTTAACCAAATTTTAATGACTCCTATAAGTCAGTCACAGTTCATCCCAAGATGCAAGTTAGATGTAAATAGGTAAAATAGTATAGGAGTTTTTTTCCGGACAAGGGGGGCAGAAAGATCCAGAGATGTGTGGAATCCTATATACCCTCTACTTGTCCTAGCTCAAGTATAAATCAGATAGGTCAGTACAAGAAAGATTCCTGCACCAATAGGCTGCAATTAAAGGGCAAAGTTCTATGTCAAACTGGGGCAATGACTCCATCAATTATTTTGTTTTGAGATAATGGTGAAAAGTGAATCTGACATACAACTTCTTAATGTAAAGCCTTAAACCAAATTTGGTTTCAATCTGAGCAGTCCAAATCTAAAGGAACTGAGAAAAATGAAATTCACAGTAGAATATGACATGATGGAACTGACAAACATGGACAACACTTTTAGAATATGACATGATGGGACTGACAAAAATGAAATTCACAGTAGAATATGACATGATGGGACTGACAAACATGGACAACACTTTTAGAATATGACATGATGGGACTGACAAAAATGAAATTCACAGTAGAATATGACATGATGGGACTGACAAAAATGAAATTCACAGTAGAATATGACATGATGGAACTGACAAACATGAAATTCACAGTAGAATATGACATGATGGGACTGACAAACATGGACAACACTTTTTAGATCCCTCAATTGATATGCTAGTGGCATACAGAAAGTGATTAAGTGATGACTCACCAGTTTAGAAAGAAAGACAATTATATACATTTGAGTTAGTCACCCTAAGTAGAATAAAACGGGGAAAACTATAACTACAAATATGCAGAAATGAGATAACAGTTTTGTCACAATCCTCACACACATCTGCAGTAAGTCTAACTAGTGTCAAAAACAATAGAGAGCTGATGGAAGAATACCGAAAACACTCTTTTCTTGTAGATACAGTGAAACCCCTCAAAACCCAATCCTTTGTAAACTCTTCAAGATCAACATTTGGGAGAGGGTCTAGAGAGAGTTTCTCCTTTTTTCTGGTAAAATCAAAAACCCTAAACACTGGAAACCAAACAAATTTCAATCCTAAATTTCATTTTTACACTATCAAAACTCTTAAAACTGGGAATGCTAAATTCCTGTCACACATTTATTGATAGTTTGTAAATATTGAATTGTGCTAAAGCAAAACACCATACTTGACACATGTGCCAACACCAATTGGGGCCATCAATAGGCTGATCCAAAGTTTTTGCACCATAATAAAGAGCTAAAGATAAGCTATTAATAACAAAATTCTTCTCGATAAGCAGTTTAAGAAATTTTATGTTTATCTGCTGCTTAACTAATTGTGATTGACACTATTCATGATACATAAAATGTTTTTCATTTTGCTTAGTTTTAATTAAATACATCGGCTTTATGAACCAGGCATGTACCGTCACTTATGATGCTTTGCTGATGGAGACTGACAAAGCAGTATTCTAAAAGTCAGATTGACTTAAGTGATTATCAAAGGAGAAAAATCAATACATACATGTAGTTACATAGCCATGACTGTCATTTGCCGTCAAGATCTCACAACAACCAGCTAAGTATTGTATATACTCACTTATAAGACAAGTCCAACTGCAAACTGCACAGACCCAGTTCTGCTGTCACATTATGTGCCAGCAGATCTGGATCTGTGCAGTTTGTTAGGATTAATCAGTAGAACAAACAAAGACCCTGGTCTCAGTGTGCATTATGCTATGGCAGATCAGGATCTTGCAGTTTGATTCAACTTATATGCGAGTATATATGGTAGTAATAATAATATTTTATAGATTTACCATCTACAGCATCATGCTACTCTCTCTTGAGACCTTCTGCTTAAAATGTGGAAAATTGATATACATTATTCACAACCCAAAGTGTCTGCTTATTATGACAATAATTATATGTTGCTAAATATGAAAGAAAAGCGCCTTTTGTTAAATAACTCTAGATTATCACTTTTTTTTCCCTATATGAGGAATACTATTAAATATGAAAGCACTTGAATATTGCAGAGACATTTTGACTTAGGAAGTCAAAGATTCCCATGATTACTAGCTCTTGATCCATATTCAAATGAGTTAGTTATGAATAATTCTTAATTGTGGAGCATTTCCTTGAAGAGACTAGTACACTAAAATGCTTTTTAATTAATCAGTTGTTCTTGAAAAATCCAGCCATTTCAAATCATGGAATAAAGGTTTGCTTGCAGATGCATCAAATGATTTTTCAAGTATAACTCATGCTGCTCTATTTTGTACTTTTGAAAGTTTGTCGATATTGATACAGTACTTTTTTATATCAACAATCTAGCACTTAAGGGTACATCAACAACAAAAGACATCGCTGCATCATGGCTGCTATGGACAACACACTGGTCATTGCATACTTTAGATTTTAAGGGGGCACTTGTGCCTCCTTCTCCCTACCTGCAATTCTGGACTTGTCTCCATTGGACTGCTTCAGAGGAAATGATTCTCAGAGTCCACCACATTCTGGGTACTAGAAATACTGTCAGACATTCTGTCCAGACAGACAGAATGGGTCCTCATGGAGTTGTCTTTACACCATATCATTTCTGCGACACCAATCTTTGATTTTTGTTTATATCATCGCACAAGTTTTATTGCACATTATAGAGGATCCATATGAATTAAGTGAAGCATCATCAGCAAACACATCAAAGGTCAATGTTTGATACACTTGTAATGAGGGTAGATCATTTATGAAAACAAGAAATAAGAGAAGTCTTAGGAGTGATCCTTGAGGAACATGGGCTTTCATGTGTTCTGGTTGTGATTTTGTTCTTCCTATGCAAACCTGCTTTGTTCTCTCTTGATGATATAAAGATAACCACTGGTTAGTGCTGTCATGGACTTTTAGCATTTTAAACTGATATTACGATGGAATGATTAATAAAACAAAAGCCTTTTTAAAATCTGAGTAAACAATTCTTGTTAGGTTTCCTTTCCTTATTTCATTAAACTGTTAGAACTGTTTGGCAGAAGCATGAATGTTGAAACCCTGATTGTTCGTTATGTACAAGCATATTTTTATTTCTAGAAAATATACAGAATTTGCTAAAGGTTTTTCTATTACTTTAGAAAGAATGGATAGTATGATATTGGTCTGTAAAAATTTTCTGGTTTTCCCTCACACATTTCTTAAAAATATGTGTCAGTTTTGTAATTTTAAGCAGGTTAGGATATTCATTTGTTGCAGTACTGATGTTGATTATATGAGTAATTGTCTTAGTTACCACAGGTGCAGACAATTTGAGAATTCAGGGTCAAATAAGATCCAGTCCTGTAGCTTTGTTTACATTTAGGTTTTCCAATGATTTTAAACTTCATGCTGTCCAACATGCTCAAATGTAAATGGTGCTATATTTTGTAGTTTCTCACTTTGGTTCTCATTTAGATCAGTAGGATCAAAGTTTTCACTTTTTCTTTTGAAATCGGAGACACTATGAAAATACTTGCTCAATGAATCTACATTACACTGCATAAAAGTCACTGTATGACCATTATATTTTGATGTTATTCAGAGAAACACGCAACTTTCTGAAATTTAGTTTGTTTCAATATTTCCATACATTACTAGATTTTTTGTTTTCCTCAATGGCTTGTTTGTAGTATGTCTTTTTGGCTATTCCAAACATATCTGTAACTGAATTCCTCCATTTCTTGTAGTTTTCCCCATCTTTGAGTTTATTAAATTTGTATAATGTGCAAAGCATTAATAACATCAGGTGAAAGCCATTTCGGTTTCATTTGCTGTTTTAGTTGCTTTGTTTTTAGTGGTGTGTGAATATTCAAGATTTTGTTTTCCACAGCAACATGACAATTGTTAATATTTTCTAAACTGTCAAATGGTTCTTGTCATAGGTCATTTAGGAATTCTTCTTCATTAAATCTTTTGAAGTCTCTTTATGCAATTTCCAAATGTTTATGGGTGTTTTGTTTTTTACCACTGTGGTGCATGGCTAGTGACATACATTGGATGGTGGTCACTAACGGCATATGTTGGTGCCATTTTCATACCTATTTGTATAAATGTGATTAATAAGGGTTTCAGAGTCAGTAGTGATACATGTTGCCTAAGACATAACCTGTTCAAAATTGTATAGTTCATAAAGATCTTTCCATTTTTGAGGTTGTGATTTTAGAAACTCTATGTTCATATCTCCAGCAATAATTATTTCAATATTTTCCTGGGTTTGCTCTCACCACTTCAATTCTGAACTTGTCAATCTAATCATTTGTTTTTTTGTTTGGTTATCTGTACAATAAACAGGACAGGATAGGCTTTGAGTGTGGTAAATTGATTTGGATCCAAACACTTTCAAAAAATTCAGGACTGTAAAACTGCATACTAGTTGATTAAATTTGATACATGAGGATACTTCCACCTTCTTGTAGGACTGAACTATCCTTACAGGATAAAATTAGTCTGATCAAAGAGTATGAATTGGTACCAAAGCCAGTGCTGAAGAACTATGGGAATAATTTGACACTGGAACATTATGAATTGTATGGTGTATTTAAACATTATGGATTATCATTCATCATTCTAATGGACTTATATTACAGTTATAAAGGTATCTTGTCCCTTAAATGTTCCTTGTAACAAGGACTGTTTCTCTATGTGGAACAGCTGTATTTATTCATGTGACCAGCTGTGGTTTTCAGAAGGAATGTCTGTTGCAAAGTTTTCATTAAATGTTAGACTGAAAGAGCTTTCCTAAAATTTTGTACTATTAAAAACACATACACTGATGTTCTCTCTTAATTACATTCTCTCTCTCTCTCTCTCTCTCTCTCATCAAATAAGCACTTATAAAAAGATATAATTTCACATTTTCAAAACCCTCAGTAAACCAAAATCTTCTCAAAACAAAAATTAAATCTGGTCACAAGAGTTTTCCATTTTGAGGTGTTACTGCTCAATAACAGTTAATTTCTACATATGTGGCTTTTCAACATAGGTGGTTGCTTAGAAAAATGTAGGCATGACTGTAATTAAACAAGGTATCTGCAACAAAACAGCAGCATCCTTTAAGTTTTCTCAATATCATACTCCCTTGCTCCCCAGCCTCTATCTCCTGCACATCAAGCAAACACTACACCTATTAGGCCTACCCTGACAGCAGATTCAATGTCCACATCAAGCAAACACTGCACCTATTAGGCCTACCCTGGCAGCATATTTAATGTCCACATCAAGCAAACACTGCACCTATTAGGTCTACCCTGACAGCAGATTCAATGTCCACATCAAGCAAACACTGCACCTATTAGGCCTACCCTGGCAGCATATTTAATGTCCACATCAAGCAAACACTACACCTATTAGGCCTACCCTGATGGCAGATTCAATGTCCACATCAAGCAAACACTGCACCTATTAGGCCTACCCTGGCAGCAGATTCAATGTCCACATCAAGCAAACACTGCACCTATTAGGCCTACCCTGACATCAGATTCAATGTCCACATCAAGCAAACACTGCACCTATTAGGCCTTCCCTGGCTGCAGATTTAATGTCCACATCAAGCAAACACTGCACCTATTAGGTCTACCCTGGCAGCAGATTCAATGTCCACATCAAGCAAACACTGCACCTATTAGGTCTACCCTGGCAGCAGATTCAATGTCCACATCAAGCAAACACTGCACCTATTAGGCCTACCCTGGCAGCAGATTTAATGTCCACATCAAGCAAACACTGCACCTATTAGGCCTACCCTGGCAGCAGATTCAATGATCATCACATCAAGCCAACTCTACAATCATGTGAAAAGGTTTCAAGTTGCCATCTGAAGCATTACAGGAAGTGTTGCTATACATTATATGCACTTAAACATAGCATTTCACATACATCTAGAGGTGAGTAATAATCAGGGTCACAAATGAGTAGTGAGAAAAAATTAGTCCAAACAAGATTAGCTACAAGCATGAGTGGAAAGAAAGACCAAGACAAGCAACAAATGAAAACCAGATTACAGAGTGGCACCCTAATGGAAACATCTGACACAAGTTTGAGTGAATCAAGTTTGAGTACAATTCAGCTGGACTTGGATGAAATAAAGCAAAGCCTCAAAGGGAGCATTTCCAAAGCAGATTTCACATCTGCTATTGCTGATTTGGTGAAAAAAGATGACCTTACAGAAATTGTCTCAACCATTGTGAGGAAATTGTTAGAGAATGTGAAGGAAGATCTGAGAAAGGAGATAGCTGTAGAAAGTGAAAGGGTAGTAAAGGAGAGGACAGGAGAGTTGATGGATAGGGTGGATCCACTGGAATTCGAAAACCACCAATTGTGAGAAAAATTACAAGAGGCAAAAAAGGATAATGATAAAATGAGGAGTGACATGAAAGAGTCTGGCATGAGATCAAAACAAGCAAGTGCAGCCTCAAACCAAATGGAACAATTTTCAAGGAAGCTGAATGTTAAAGTTTTAGGGCTGGAGGAGGAGGAGAATGAAAGTCTGAGAGAGAAAATTCCGAAATTGGTGAAAGAAGTCACAAAGATTAATTTGGATAACAGGGACATAGTGGCTGTGCATAGGATCCCAGGCCGACAGGGACAGTCAAGGCCAGTGATTGTCAAATTCTGGAGTCTGGATTGTAAACTTCCAATTATCAAGAAGCGGAAAGACTTTAAACAGAGCAAAGGAATTAGACTGGTAGAGGATGTGACGAAGATGAATACTGAACTCATCAATAAATTATCCAGGCATCAGGAGATTGATAGTGCATGGTACTTTAATGGATTTGTGTAAGGTAAAACCAGATCAGGAAAAAGGATAAAATTTGACATTTATGATGATATTGATGAGAAAATTAGAGTATAAGTGCCATATGCAACTCTTTGAATTCATGAAATTGGCTAAATAGGTATGTGAACCTTCTTTTGGATGCTCTCCTTTCTACTCTAATTTGTTTTAATTATTTTTTATAAGTTACTTCTCTCCTTCACCAGTTTTGTCATTAGTTAATAGATTTGTTACTCGCTCATTACTTATATCAAATCTCTCCTTAATCAGTTCATCCACTAATTCATAAATCATCTTTCACCCATATACACATTTACTTACTCAGTTGTTTATTCATCGTATTCAACACTACTCACCCATGTTCAATACTTCAGTTCTCCCATTCTTGCTCAGTCATTCAGTCACTCACTACATTCATGTATGCTCTCTTTCATACTTTCTTCCCCTCCCTTCACCCCTTCTCTCATTCATTTTGTAATTTATATTCTTATTAATCTGTGCCTATTGGTTTACCAAACTGTTTTAGTTCCTGGAAATCTGTCAAAGGCGATTAAGAGTTATCACAAATGGAGCTGTTTCACTTGTTGTCTATCGTTCACTGTATCAATGTTAACTGCAGCCAAATCTGCAGCATGTATTGCAACACCATGGATGTTTTTATTATAGATGTTTGTATTCTGTGTGAGTATGTGTGTGAGTGGGGGTGTGAAAGCCATGCATATGATAAATTCAAGGTGATAATTACTTTATACATTCCTGTACAAGAACATGTATACGTAAAATTTCTGCTGTTCTCATGGATAATAACATAAAAATTATATCTATGAATGTTAGAGGCCTGCAAGGTTCAGTCTTTAAACGAAGAGACATTTTCCACTGGGTAAAACAAAAGAATGTATCTATAGTATGTTTGCAAGAAATTCATAGTACAAAGAACGATGAAATATATTGGGCAGCTGAGTGGGGATACAAATGTATATTTAGCCACTGCTCTAGTAATAGTGCTAGGGTTGCAATACTTTTTAGAAATACTTTCGAATTTGTAATTCATAGAGAAAGATGTGACAGTCAAGGAAGGTTTATTATTTTAGATATTACAATTAATGGCAACAGAATAACCCTCATGAATTTGTATGGTTATAATGATGAAAATCCTAGCTTCTTTAGAAAGTTAAAGGAGGATTTTATTTCTTGAGAACTCATCAATTATAATGTGCAGAGACTGGAATACTGTTCAGGACTTAGACTTGGATACTTATAATATTTTATATGACAAACACCAACAGTCTAGAGCAGTGATCCAAGACCTGAAAAATGAATTGGAACTAATTGATCCCTGGCGAAATTCGAATCAAGACTTAAAGATGTACACCTGGAGGCAAAAATCTCCCATGAAACATAGTAGATTAGATTACTTTCTCGTATCTGAAGACATTCATATGAATACAGTTGATGCGTGTATCTTACCTGGATATAAGTCTGATCATTCAGCTATTGCTCTGAATGTGACTTTCTCAACGTGTTCAAGGGGGAAAGGATATTGGAAATTTAATGCCCAACTGCTGAAGAACAATGAGTATACTGATTTGGTCAAAAAGTGTATAGCTGACACTGTAAATGAATATTATGTAGGGGGAAATAAAGATGACTCCCTTCGTGTTTCTCTTTCCTGTAATGATCAAATGTTCTTTGAAATATTGAAAATGAAAATAAGATCTGAAACTATATGTTTTTCTATTAAGAAAACAAAAGAGAAATGGGAAAAATTAAAGAAAATTGAACAGGAAATAATAGAAATTTATGGGGAACTGTTGAAAGAAAACTAGAACAAGCAGGGGGGAACTGTTGAATAACATAGACGGGGAAACTCTAGAAAATTTAGAGGAAAAAAAAGCAGCATTAGAGGAATCTAGGAAAAAATACATAGAGGGTGTTATCTTAAGATCTAAAGCCAGATGGTATGAATTTGGAGAAAAAAGCACAAAGTACTTTTTAAATCTTGAAATAAGAAATTATGTCAATAAGACAATAAAGGAAATTATTTTAGATGATGGGACAAATTTATCTGATCAAATAGATATTTTTGAAGCCCAAAAACAGTTTTATATGGAATTATACAAAAGTAGAATTGTTCAGCTTGATGACGAGGAGACTCGAGAAATTCAAAATAGATTATTTAACCAAAATAGATTTTTTAATCACACTATTAAACTCAGTCAAGAGGAAAGAGAATCATGTGAGGGTCTGCTTACAATTAATGAATGCGGTATGTCTCTAAAACAGATGGGAAATGGAAAAAGTCCTGGCTCAGATGGATTCATTGTAGAGCTCTATAAATTCTTCTGGAAGTCTCTTGGGGGATTCCTTTGCAGATCAATAAATTACGGATACACTGTAGGAAAATTTTCAGATTTTCAGACTCAAGGAGTCATAACATGTCTGCCAAAGGAAGAAAAAGACAGAAGATTTTTCAAAAATTGGAGACCTATATCACATTTAAATATTGACTATAAGATTGCTTCAGGAGCCATTGCAGCCAGGATCAAAAAGGTTCTTCACTCAATAATCAGTGATACCCAGAAAGGATTTATGAAGGGTAGATTTATTGGAGAAAATACCAGGCTACTATACGATATCATGAATCAACTTGAGAATGAAAATAGATATGGCTTATTATTATTTATAGACTTTGAAAAAGCCTTTGACTCAATTGAATGGACCTTTGTGGAAGAAGCTTTACAATCTTTCAACTTTGGTGATTCTGTTTGTAAGTGGTTTAAGCTGTTTTGTAATGACTCTAAATAATGGGCATATGTCATCTTTTTTAGACTTGAAAGAGGATGTCGTCAAGGAGATCCCCTTGCACCTTACTTGTTTATTATCGGGGTTGAGATTTTAGCTATAACTTTAAAGCAAAATGTGGATGTACGGGGACTGATCTTTGATGTCAATGAATATAAATTGGGTCAGTATGCCGATGACGCTTTTATTTTTCTTGATGGATCTCAACTTTCTCTTAAAGCAACTATGAATATCTTGCAAGGTTTTTTTTCTATTATCTGGACTTAAATGTAACATAACAAAAACAAAAGCCATTTGGATTGGAAACAAGAAATTTTCTAATGAAAGAATATGTCCCAATATGGGCCTAATTTGGTCCTCCTCTAACTTTACACTCCTTGGCATAGATTTTTGGCCAGATTTACAACAAATGGTGGAAATTAATTATATGAAGAAACTAACAAAGGCAAAACGAATATTGGCAAGCTGGATTCAATATGCAAAATCCTTCCATTTATGCTTTTAAGCAGAGAGTTGTAATGTATAAGAACATTGAAAAATACGCTGCTAAGGTAAATAAAAAAGAGGACCAATTTCTTCAAAAATGGACCTCACAAATGAATAGGTAACTTGTATTTGATTGGATGGTAAACAGGAACAAAACACTATTTTCAAAAGTCTATGTCACCTACATGTTATCGCCTATTTAGATTGAGTATCTAAAGAGATTGTGTGCCATATGCATGTGTGCATGAGTGTGTGTGTGTTGTCTTTTTTTTATAGATTATATTTATTATCCCTAGTTTATCTGGAAACAAGAAATGTTTGATTGTCAGGTGACCCTGGGATGGTTCCCCGACCCAATGGTCAACCTATTACGGGGAAAAAAAAAAAAAAATCTAGAGGCTGAATTTTATGATCCCAAGATTTCTTTTGAAGAGAACGGGAAAAAAGTACAGCAAGCATCAGTTACTGTCTGAAAATAACTACATGTATTAAATTTCAAAAGATCAAATAAAAACAAAAAAGAACTATGGTTCTTTAACTTTATTAAAAAAAATATAGTGTATACTGTACAAGTCCAAATGCAAACTGCACAGACTAAGCTCTACCACTGCATAGTGCACTAGCAGATCTGGAACTGTGCAGTTTGTAAGGAGTAATCAGTACAACAAAAAGATACACCCTGATCTGCAGGTGCTATGGTGGATCAGGATCTATGTTGTCTGTAGCTGGATTTGACTTATAAGCAAGTATATATTGTAGGTATTCCCTGTACATGGCAAGTTTATCTTCAATTGAAGAGCGAGTCATTTATTTCTGTGAAGCACTTGCAGCGAGTCAGATATTCTTCAAAGTCTCATTGAAGCAGGTGTGCTGCCAAAATATGTTCAGAGATTGCTCAAATCACATTCACAAATTACTCAAGCTGCAAGAGGCTGAAGAAATGATCATAATAAATACATCAGAAGTGATAAAAGAGTATGGAATCACCAAACTAGTTTTGTCACAGTACTAGAAATAAGTCTACAACAAATGTTTTATGCAAAACTAAAATGATGATACATGTGTACTAAACACAATGGAAGTTTCTCAGTTTCACCATCTGACCCTATTGGTCATGTTTGTTTCAAAATGAATAAGTTTCATAAACTAATTGGAAAACTGTCTCAATTTTATGCCAAAGCAGAGATCTTGGTGTCCAAAGACTGTATTAGTCTGAAATCAATGCTTCTTTAAATCATGCAGAAACCATTATTTTCTTGTTAGACTTATCATGACTGACCTCTGACCTTTAGCTCCAGAATCTAGAGATTCCTTTATTATCTTACATACAAGTCATACACACAATGTTTGATCAAGGATCATACTCTAGAAAAGGGGTCTAAAAAATGTGGCCTGCTGGTCAAATGCAGCCTGTGGAGGTACTTCCTGTGACCCACAACAACACCTGGAATTTGCAAAATAATTAATAAGGCAAATTTTGTTTCCATAGAATAATAATAACATGGGTGGGCTAATAAGGGGGTGGGGTGGGGGGTGGCATATAATTCCTTGGCATTTTGCATAACAGAATAGCATACTATGTTACTCTTCTTTTTTTTTAATTTTTGACTACACTTTTGTATCATTGTATGAAAAGGATTCAGTGATGCGGCCCTTGGGCCAATGTACTAATAATCTTCATGTAGCCCTTATGGTGATTTGAATTTGAGACCCCTGCTTTAGAACAGAAGTTATTCTGCAAAATCCAATTTTTCTTTGAGCAAAATTTGACCTTTAAACTTTTGACCCCAAAATCAAAAGAATTCTTTCATACCTCTAGTACAATCCCTCCAAAAACTTTGTTAAGTTACCAGGTTTAGAACTATAGTTATTATGCAAAAACCATTTTTCTTGTTTTCAGTCATATTGACTCTGACATTTGACCCCAAAATCAAATGGTTTTCTTACCCAACTGTAAGTTATCCACAAACTCTGGTCAAGGTACATGGTTGATGACTTATTTCTTCTTTCAGTCAGTGACCTTAACTTTTAAACCTCAAATTAAATAGGCTTCTTTCTTACCCCAAATGCAAGCCATCCACACAATTTGGATCAGATCTGCGATGTACAATAATGTTGTTGTGTGGAAACCATTTTTCTTCTTTCAGTCAAAATGACCTGACCTTTGACCCCGAGATACGTTTCCTCCTTACCCCATGTGCATGTTACTGTGTAAAAATCACATTTTTTTCTTTCAGTCACAGTGACCTTGACCTTTGAACCCAAAATTGATTGACTTCTTCCTCAACCCAAGTACAAGTCTTTCACAAACTTTGGTCCATGTCTATGACGCAGAACTAATGTTATTGTGTAGAAACCATGTCTCATTATCAGTCACAGTGACTCAAACCTTTGACCCAGACATTCATCTTCCTTATTCCATGTGCATGCGATCCACAAAGCTGGGTAACTGTAGACTGTTTAGAATTTGAGTGATTGTGCAGAAACAAAATTGGTAACACATACATGTGACAAAACCAGAACAACAAAGGAGTAGATTTACAAATTTTGGCCAGTAGATTAGCTTCCAAACAAGCATATTTTTTTTATCAATATTAATTTTACATGTTTTATGGGGATTGGTGCAGATTCACCTTGAATCACTTTGTATTTTGCAAAGAATGGTGCATGACCTTTCTACATCAGCATTAGAATGTGGCAATTACAAAACAAACATGCTCAGCAAACAAAGAAATTAAAAACTTTGTTTTGGCTGTGTTTTATTGCTGCCAACTGCTCTCCAATACTCCTCCAAGCTAAGTTCACCATGAGGAGGATGTTCCTCAGCTAGACTTAAGATATGTTCCTCAGTATCTTAGCCGGTGGTTTTTTCTTTTCTTTACGCTGGAAGAGTGCATGTTTCAGCAGAACTGAACTACCTTTAAATATTCACCTTAAAACATCTTGTACAATGCAATAACAATTTAAACAAGACAAAAAATAATATACTTACAACATGCAAATTCCGTACACTATAATCTATAAGTTAGCAAGTTCTTTGTGTAGGTAGTATGTCACTTCTGCATACATAGCTAGGGAAGGTAAAGTCTGCACCAACGTTTGGGAGGGTCATTCATTTAAATCCAGTTATCTGTAATTGATGCAATAGTTTTATAATAACAGTACAGTGAATATGGGATTATCAGGCATGGAAGATTCAGAAATAAGTTTAAACAGAAACCTCCTTATTGACATTGACCTTTAATTAAAAAAATAAACTTTCATCATAAACAGGTGCATATTTAGGAAATGCAATCATTGAAAATTCATTGGCAAAAAAATATTTTTTATAAATGTATACAGAGTCAGACATATTTAACAGTTAAGATTTACAATACACACATACTGCATACTTTAGAAGACCTGCAAATCCTTACGATTTGACTCAAGTCTTACTGAAATGGCTATTAAATTGTGGACTTGTGTAATAATAGCAAAACATATGAAAATACAATCATTGCATTCAAATATGGATACTGGCTTGTGCAGGTTTGGTCTGGACCTTGGTTTTCATACTGGATTCACTGGAATTGGCCAGAGAACCAGACTAACTTCATAAGAGTACCTCAGATGCTTTAATCTGCTCATGATCAAGATTTTGCTTTTATGTTATAGCATTATCGAGAAATGTCATCCAACAAATGAAAACATGTTGAAGGCAAAAAGGAGAATCAGCACCTTTGAAAGTTAAAACAATAAGCACAGAAGCATAAAAAGGAATATCCATATTCTTGGTTATGCTTGCCTTAAAAAGCAGGAAAGGTGCCAATTATTATTGGACATCATGTTGTTTTGATTTCTGTGTTGCTCAAACTAAAAGAGACAAAGATTATGTTGAGTTGAGAGATCTAACAAGGGGCCATAAGTGTTACACCTGGGATCCCAAAGGGATGGGACAATACATCTCCCAACCTCCAAATTTGGGGGGCACAAAACATTTTGATGGGACAAAGGAAAATAATACATAATGCACTAGAAGCACTAAAGAAAATGAGATATTCTTATTTGTTTTGACAGTTTGCCACCTTAACTTAGTCGTTTTTACTGATATATCATATTTTCCTTGGACACTTACATTATTGCAATAAGTGTTTTTCATGTGATTGAGTAATTCATGAAAACATAAACATGTTTGAATATCTGGTTTACCTGAAAGGAGCTAAACCATTGAATTTTCCATTCCAGATCTTGCTCTCATTTAATTTTAGTGTTTACTAGTTATATATCAGCATTTATTATAAATAAATACCAATTTGTTCGTGAATTACTTTTCAAGCTAATAAATCACTAATTTAAAAAGTTTTGTATTTTCACAAATTTACCCTCTTTGTCATTAATTTGACCTCAAAATAAATCAAATTTTTTTGGTAGAGGTGCAACTTAAACCTTGAAAATGTATTACACTAGCAGATGTTTAAGAGTTTACATTGCAAATGGATTGACTATCACATATCTTGAATGTTTTCATTGCCATTGTTTTAACATGGTTATTAATCGTCATCTTAGGTTTTATCACCTTTAGCAACATTGGCAATTGCTAGAACTAACACAGACATGGATGGACATCCACCAAAGAAAAGTTGTAGGAATATTTTTTTATATATTTTCCTGACAAAAAATTATACCCTGGGGACACAATGGGTCAAGATTCAGGGGACATCAAACAAAAAATTGTTGGAAACCTGCAATCCTGTACTCAAAGAGCAACACTACGCTGAATGCCACTAGATCTGGGACTGCAGTTAATGAAACTGAACTGGAGGTCATTATGGTCTAAGTGTACTTTATGAACATTTAGTTGAACATAATCTTGCCTTTGCTGAATCAGACCACACTTCTTAACATTTCAAATGCTTCTTTTCAAAGTCAACAATAGCAGTATATGATATTTTATTACACCTTATTGAAAATTTGATCCAACTTGTGGAAAATACTGACTGCCTAACTGAGAAGAGGTCATTTTAGGGTTGACAGGATTGCTTTAGGGAAAATTTCAAATTTTCTTCCAAAAAAACCCATTTACATCTTGTTAGCAGATAGATACTGCCTGAACACCTTATGTATGCTAAGTTCATCCAAAGCTCACACTATCTGATTAACTTTCAATCAAAGAGCAATTCTGTAATTTTAGACAAGTCTATTCACACATATACACCTACATAACTCTGATACATCCACACGTACACATCTACAAAACTCTGATGCAGGTTGTGTATAAAAATACGACTGGGGTCAATACATACACCACCATGTAAACCAGTAACCACTGCAGAAGCATCAATAGTACTGTTGTACAATACGTTAGTTTAAAATCATCAATTTTGCCATATTTTTTCAAAAAGGGGAAAATGTGTGAGATATATTAAATTTATTTATACATTAAAACCCCACAAATACATCTTAGCATTTCATTTCAAAATTTTTTGATCAAACAATAAGTGCAGATGTCAAAAATATCTTGCATACTTCATGATGAATAAATATTTTTATAAGTAACTATTACCGGACCATGTAAGTAAGAATAATTAAATACCACAAGTTTTAACTAATTCAGTAAAATCACTATTCCCCAAACATGTTATTCTGATGCAAAGTAGAAGAACAGCTATGGATGATTAGAGATACTCCTTTCTTGAGGTAATATTCTCATAAATGTTCAACAATATTAACTTCATCACATGTACATTTCTTAATATAAAATTCACATTCACATCAATATAAAAGTACTCTGAAATCCATCCTTATACATGAATGCAAACAACATGAAATCACTAGTAAGGCTTTGTGTTATGAAATTGTACTTAACTGTTGTAATTACCACATATACTCACTTATAAAACAAGTCCAACTGCAAACTGCACAGACCCAGATCTGCTGTTGCATAATGTGCCAGCAGATCTGGGTCTGTGCAGTTTGTTAGAAATAATCAGCAGAACAAAACAACATAGACCCTGATCTGCAGATGCATTATGCTATGACATATCAGGATCTTTGTTGTCTGCAGTTTGACTCAACTTATAAGTGAGTACATATGGTAGAGGCTATTATGATAGCAACATCATTAACTATTTTACAACTATATTCAATAAAGGTGAAATAGACACCAGGACTCAAAATATAACACACATATAACTGTAATGATTGTTTACAAGTGAATTTAACTTTGTCACTTTCCTGACTTGTACTATTGACTAATGTCTATAGCTTGGACTTCATTTTCCCCATCAGTTTTTCAAGTTTCATAGCCAGTCCCATGTCACCTTTGATCTTCAGTTTTCCAAGCATGAACGCAGTTGTAGGTTTAAGCTTTCCTGTGAACATCTTGGTGAAATCCTCGCTGTCCATTGTCATGATGCACTGAGCAGGCTCTGAAGCTTCACCCTGACCAACAGAACCACAGCCATTCTTGAGGTCCATGTACCATGTGCCAGCATCCTGACCTACAAGCACAAAATGAAGGCATAATGTTTTTATATAGA
The DNA here is from genome assembly GCA_016617855.1 of Megalonaias nervosa. NCBI lineage: Eukaryota > Metazoa > Mollusca > Bivalvia > Unionida > Unionidae > Megalonaias > Megalonaias nervosa. The sequence goes on from JAECUM010002461.1 coordinate 27,816, forward strand.
TGTTAATAATTGTTTACCTGTTGAAGATTGAGTTTATTGGTGATGCATAAGTAGGGCCAGTAAAGACACAAGTATTCTAAAATCCTTAAATACTTGATGGTCATCCTCATTGTACTACTAATACTAGTTTTATGCAGAAATGCTTCAATAGTTACTCTGTTTAGAACAAAGTCTCAAGAACTATCATGATATCAGAGTATTGTTGACCTTTCATTATCATGACCCAAATCTTAATGTTTGACTACTTAGATTATGCATTACATGTATTATATTCTTAAAAATAAAACATAAGACAAATCCTTTTGTACAAAATTACCCATTACCCATTGTGAATAATTTTGCTATTCACATTTACGTTCATTTACCTGAAACTAAATGATTGCATTGAAATCACCTAGATCCTAACATGGAAAATCTGCATACATATATATATATATATATATATATATATATATATATATATATATATATATATATATATATATATATATATATAATCATTACACCAAGGACAGAGTAAACCCACTTGTAGTGTAAAGACTATGAAAAGTGACAAACACTGCCAGCATTTCATAACAAAATCTCAGTCATGCAAAACCAAGACGACCAAAACTTTATCTTGCAACACAATTTAAAAGCTACATAAACTAAATGTCTGAAATAAGATAAGCTAATCATTTGGTGATAAAGTGGGAAGGAGCAGTTTGTAAACTAACATTTCAGAAATCCAACAACATCACGATAAAACAAATAAAAACATACAAACAAAAACTGATTCTATAAGAAACATCCATGAAATAGAAAAGCAGTCTTAGCAAATAATGTTGATAAAATAGACTAGATCCATGACTGCCTGGCATGTTTTCATAAATAATTTATAGTCAAATATAATAACCTATATCTTCAAAATAACTGCACAGCAATATTGGAAATTACAGGCACAGGGCATTTAAAATTATTAGTCCAAAATATTTTTCCATGTCTGAATTTTTACTAGGTTCAAATTTTTATAGGATATACTGTAACTATTTCAGTGATTGTGACATCAGCCTAATACTTTCATGAAGTATAAGCACTGAATACAATAGTAAATTCTGAACATTTAGTTTAGTTTGGAGCAAACAAAAATTAATACATGTATTCCACAAACAAGTACATAAATAATTATTAACTTACACATATGTCAGGTGTTTCAACTGAAAATGACTGCCCTGTAAAAACAGCAGATTAGCAAAAGGACTATGATTGCAACCTTACTGCCACATTTGTCAGTCTCCTGTTCAAGATGATGAGCATGCTGCATTGTTGATATTTTCAAGTTTACTTATAATTTATTCTCACTACCTTTTAATACTTTTGTGAAATAAATGAAAATAGAACCATTTGTAAATTTGATTTACATGATAAACTATGCCAATGTGTCAATGAAGGTCTGTAAATGTCTTAAAATACCAAACACACTCAATAAACCACAATCAAAACAGTTTACTTTATTACAACAATAATAAAACTCAATGTAGTCTGGAATTTGGCATGTCACCATTTGATACCATAATCAGTCTACCATGCTTGTGCACACTGACTGATAAGGATTGGCACACACAGACTGAAAAATCAGGATGCAACACTAACTGAGAAAGCAGGGTGCACATTGACTGCTAAAGCATGGTGTACACAAACTGATAAAGCATGATGGTGTACACAGACTGATAACGTAGGGTGCACACTGAAAAAAAATTGTGTACACTGATAAAGCATGGTGTACACTGACTGATAAAGCATAGCGCAGATTGATAAAGCATGGTGTACAATGATAATGCATGGTGTACACAGAGCTGCCAACCCTCCAGACTCACAATTAGTGAAAAGTGGGATAAAAATTAGTGAATTTTGAACACAATTAGTGAAAAAGTATATCATGACATAAACTCCATCCACTTCAATGGTTAGTACTGCATTATATGAAAATCCAAAATGAAAATAATAAAACATTATTTACACTGATTACATGTACTACTTTATTTGCAACCAAATTTACTGATATACACAAACTTCACACTCTTTGTCATGATATGATGCTGTGGCAGTCTTGAACTTCCTCAGTCAGGCTATGGTAATTTTTTTTCAAGAGTTCACACTTCTTGCCTGCTGGTTAATCCTGGTGACTAAAATTGTTGCAAATTTTCAGCACCTAAGGAGCCAATAAAGGAAATAATCTTTCACTGTCACTGTTGCTGATCTCCAACTGAGAAAGACAGGTCATGTTTAACAAGAAACTCACAAACAATGCTTCAGCACTGGTAGCATGCAGGACTTGAGTAGGTGGCTTAAAGTACTCCAAAACTGAAATCTGCTGGGGGTACTATAGCAGTGTGCTTTTTCACATCGTTCTGCCACATGCCCACAGGGGCTCGTATTGTTGCTTACAATTTATCTGTCATACAGTACTCTATAATAATATTACTACATGGTACATGTATGACAGGTAAATTGAAAGCAACATTATCAGCCCTTGTGTACATTCCCAATTGTAAAATTCGCGCCACACTACTGTGTGAAAAGCATAATGTACATCAATATTTGATGGCTGAATGTTAGGCCAAACGTTGGTGTACTCCAATCTATACTTCACTTTTTGTGGAATACAATCTTTTTCCTTGGAGGTGAAAACATTTTAACTGCAGTGTAGCTTAATTACGAAATGGTATTAATCCAGAAGATGAAACTTCGAACGGTGAACAATTTAGTAGTGTCGGCGCATGCGCAGAAAACTGTGAACTCTGTCACAGAATAAGGCAAGAAATAACTTGGTTTTGCCTTAGATCTATTTTTCACCTTTATTCGTTGTGCAGGCATACAACGTTACCTGGGGTGAATCATTGTTTCTCCAGGTGAGCAATTCTGAAACTACATGAGACAAGAGTCACAAAAGGCATGGTATACATGAGCATTTGACCATGACTATTATTCACTCCCCTATGGATTTAAGGTTGATTCATTTCAAACTGTGGCACAGGTCATTTGGATTTTGTCAGGGAGTGAACGTTCTCCATTATGTTCTCCAGCCATAGGGGTAAGTGTTAAATTTATATTTTATTTGATTTACGAAACCTATTCTCGTTTGTATGTCATATCAGGTAATGATGCCTTTTACGTTGCGAACTTTGCTATTACAGTTTAATTTATGAGTATGTATCTAGCAATTTAATTCAGAACCCATTATTATGACCAGTTTGGTTTTATTGTAGCTGTTTAGGGCTGACAGTAGCTGTTTAGGGGTGGGCGTAGCTGTCCACAGAGTGGCGTACTGTCTGTTTAAGTTTGAGAGTAGCTGTCATTAGTGCAGTGTGCTGTCCGAACGTATATGTATACACGTAAGATTATACATGTGGTGGAACCACGAATATAGACGTAACTAATACAAAGGTGCTGGGTGCCGTCTGTACGTATAAGTACTTGTGGTGGATCCGTGAAGGGTGGGAGTGGTCGATAAATGTGGGCCAATCCAAGGATCCAGTGAAACTGTGTGGTGTAACAGTTTGTGAATTGTATGACTGTTCAAGTTTTAACAGTGATATGTTTGTTTCAATTGATTGTGGTTTCAATTGAGTACAATATTGTTTGCATTACATGAGATTATGTGAATCTCGCTTTCATTGTTACATTATATGAGATTATGTGAATCTCGCTTTCAGTATTGCATTACATGAGATTATGTGAATCTCGCTCTCATAGCATTCATTGTTTATTTGAAACTTAATGTATTACATACGTGAGATTATGTGAATCTCGCTCACATTGCATGATATTAGCGGAAACATTTTTGCAGTCCATGAGGTTACTTGAACCTCACTTTTTCATGCTAGAGGTATATGAATCATATTTTTGTATTTTTGTTTCTTTCTTTTCATTTCGTGAATGTGTGTAGAGTGATTGGATCAATCGTATGATAGGAGTGGGAGAGATTCAGTGCATTTCTACTATATACATATATATACTTAGTAATTCATTTTATAAATTTCCATCATCCATCACATTGTGTTTGTGTTGTTCATTTAATCCAAGAAAAGAAACCCACTCAGTTTCAATTATGTTACAAGCTAATTACGATATATTCGCTAATCTTTCGATCTCAAAAATTCCAACACTCAAAAAAGCTGTCTTCATGTAGTTTCCCAACCTCTATGTGCTTTTTGCTACCAATGTGCTTCCTCACATCGTCCCTGCCACTATGCCCAATGCTAAAATTAGTGGCACACTGTGGGCAAAAAACATGAAGTGTATCGGTATTTGATGGCTGAATGCACGGCCAATATTTGGTATATTCCAAACTAAACTTCACTTTTTGTGCAATACATTTCTTTTCCCTTGGTGGTGAAGACGTTTTCAAGATGCAATGCTGAACGGTAATTTAAATCAGTGTTGGCAGCGCATGTGCAGAGAAAAATTTCGGTTAGGCCCCAGTTTCTTTCAAAAGTATTTGTAAAACTACTCGTACGCATATAGATTAAAATATGCTAAAAATGCTTGCTACAGGGCCAGCTGTACCAATTGGCTATAGTTCTACTAACATCACAACTAGCAATACCGGACCGTTTCAGCAACTGCCAATATCACAACTAGCACTTAATGGGAAAATTTAAAATAACTGAGAATTGGGAAATTTGTGAATTTTTTGCATGCGGTATGAATCCGTGAATCGCTGTAGAAAGTCGTGAAATTCACACCAAAATCATGAGGGTTGGCAGCTATGTGTGCAGCGATAAAGCATGGTGTACACTGGTAAAGCATGATGTACAAGACTGATAAAGCATGGTGCACACTGACTGACAAAGCATAGTGCACACTGACTGACAAAGCATGGTGCACATTGATAAAGAATGGTGCACACTGACTGACAAAGCATGGTGCACACTGACTGATAAAGCATAGTGCACACTGATTAATAAAGCATGGTGCACATGACTGACAAAGCATGGTGTACACTGACTGACCAAGCATGGTGCACACTGACTGACAAATCATGGTGCACACTGACTGACAAAGCATGGTGCACACTGACTGATAAAGCATGGTGCACATTGATAAAGCATAGTGCACACTGACTGACAAAGCATGGTGCACACTGACTGACAAAGCATGGTGCACACTGATAAAGCATGGTGTACACTGACTGATAAAGGTGCTACACACTGATAAATCATGGTGCACATTGATAAAACATAGTGCACATTGATAAAGCATGGTGCACACTTACTGATAAGGTTGGGTGCACACTAACTAATAAAGAGGGGTGCACACTAACTGAAAAACAGGGTGCACACTAACTAATAAAATGGGGTGCACACTACCTGATAAGGTAGGGCGTACACTGATTGATAAGGTAGGGTGCATGCTAACTAATAAAGCAAGGTGCACACTAACTGAAAAAGCTGGGTGCACACTGATTAATAAAGCAGAGTGCAAAAAGTCAATTTTTCCAATCATCCTGATGTAGTAATGATTAGACAAAGACAAGCACTTTTTTAAATGGAAAAAAATAATACAATTACAGTTGTCGCCCTCTTATACGGCTACCCCTTCTGCACTGGGAAAGTGGCCTTATAAGATGGGTGGCCTTTCCAGAGGGGGACTAAATTTTTTGTGAGAAGTATATGTAATTTACATAGTAAGAAAGCTACATACTTCAAAGCATTTAATATCTTCATTTAAAAGTAACATTAATTATTAAAAGGTTCTTCTTGTTGTAATAATAGACTTATTTCAACTGAATATTAATAGTTCTTATTCTTTGTGTAAGCATGATATGTGAGCAGGTAATGTTGTCATGCACATTGCAAAACCATTCAAAAATGTCATATAAATCTTGGTATATACATAATTCTCTTTCCATTTGCTCCATTTTCCCACTGCTGCTGAATAACCTCCTTATCAGTTACAACATTGTTTATTCGAGTCATTTCAACATAAAATTGTTTTATTCGAGTCTTTTCTACATAAAATTGTTGGCAAGTCACCCCTCCCTACCTCTCCCAATGTCGTTGAGTAGAATAACCAACTTTCTTCTAAAATAATATGTCTCCATTTATGCGATGACATGTTAATATTTGGTAATGATTTATTCGGATGTTGCTAACTGTATGCAATTTAATTATGCAGACAAAACTTTTGTAGAGTGGACGAAATGCCTTCTTCATAAAGAAAGCGATAAATGTGTTGTCACATAATTTTTCAATCTTTGTCTGGTACCCTGTTTTGTTCAAGGTTAATTTCTCTGTGTATGTGAATGCACAAAATCTATTTTTAGCATATGCTGACTTTGTTATGATCTCGACAATTACGTCCGGTTGTAATCATCAAAGAGAAGAACTCGACAGATGTGTGAAGCCCAAAACTCTATCATAACACTGTTGAGGCCATTTCCTGTAAACGTCGGCTTTTACAGACAATGATATAATATTAATCTTAGTGTTACATGTACTTTAGTCAACACTTCTTTCAGTAACGGAAACTTGACATTGGGAGACATGTATCGATAGAGATAATCTGATTACTTACGTTACATCATGTATGAATTAATTATTGGTTCTGGATACATTTGAAATAAAAAGTGGCTGCTTGTGAGGGGAACATTTTACATTTTTGTACTAATATGCTGGCTGCTGGTCACATTAGAGGGGTGGCCGTTCTTGAGGGGTACTTTTGAACACAAACTTGTCAGTGCCAAGGGATTCTGGCCATAAGAAGCGGGTGGCCGCTGGTCGGGGGGCCATTCAAGAGGGGGACAACTGTATAGTAAAAGTATAGTATCTTGCATTACAGGAAAATAGTCATTTGAAATTTTCTTCTGAAACCTGTAAAAGTCTTGGAATATAATAAACAGGCAAATATTCCCAGGTGGTGGGTTTTTGTCTAATCTAAAGTACATATTGTGTCAATATCTTCCCCCCCCCCGTTCTTTAACACTAAAAAGCATTTCACACTAATTAAACAGAATTTAACTCGGTATATTATACTTTACATGCGTAAAACGTTTTTTTCATTGGTCAAAAAGCCAGGTAATTAATGACAGAGTATTTGTTTAACTTGTGTTATGCCACTGTCACTTAACTAACTTACCTAGCAATACTAAATGAAACAAAAGATTTAACTGGCCAACATGCACGAATTGTCATCACTTACTTAATTACAATGACAGTATTAATCTCTGCTCCAGCATTTATCTATGTTCTTGTCACACTATCTTGCAATAGTGATGATGAATTACTATTTAGACATGCATTAAGCAAAATTAAAATGAAACAAAGTTCGAACAGTATAATATAGACAATGCCAACTTCCCTTCCTTCCAAACAGACACACATGAAGGCTTTTACCTGTTAGGTTGAACTGAAAAACTCCCCCAATGGACTTGATCATCTCTTCTCCCAGCAATTTTTCAATCTCATGGAAAGTTTTGGCAGGCCCATCAGCAGCTGACTCATTACCAAAGGCAGGTTTGGAACCATGCTGCTCCATTTGTTGTTTAAGTGCCTCTGGACTCTGAGACTCATCCAGGAAAAAGTCTGGCAGGAGGGTTGACCCTACAGGAAAATAATTAGAAATGAAAACTTAATATTAACAAGAACACTCAATCAAACACAAATAAAATTAAAGCTCTTTATCACAATCCACAAAGGAACTGGGAACCATGAAATGTGTTTGCAATAAATAGGATTTTGCTATGACAATGAAATGTGTTTCTTATAAACAGGATTTTGCTATGACCATTAAAAGTGTTTGTTATAAACACAATTTTGTTATGACCTATGAAAATGTTTGTTATAAACAGGATTTGGCTATGACAATTAAAGGTGTTTGTTATAAACACGATTTTGCAATTACCAATGAAAATGTTTGTTATAAACAGGATTTGGCTATGACCATTAAAAGTGTTTCTTATAATCAGGATTTTCTCTGACCAAGAAAAGTATCGATCATATCAGTATGTTCATGGACATAAAATTTTGGTAATTTAGTTGAAAATGAGGGCTTTAAATGTTGGTGAGTTATTTTTAGCAACTGTAGATACAATGAGACTTTCATTTTAGCAGTCACAACCGGTAGTACTGTCTACCACTAACTGATAGTATCTTATAAATGGTGTATAACTTATACCTTCTCCTTCTATTATTATATCTAGTTTTTATTCTAGAAACGAAAATTTAGAGAGAAAATTCCTCCTGCATGTGAAGAAACAGGGATAAATATAGAGGGTATTCAATGAAATAAAAAAACTGAACTTGCAAATATAATGTGCAACTGTTGCCTAATCATTTTATTATTTCCTTCAGTGTATAAGAAATTAGTGTAAATCATGCAATCTTGCATGCTAGAATAGATCCTGTGCATCTATTCATTTTTACAAAATTGTCTCTAAATTGTAATGTCAATATTTGTTTGTATGTTTGTTCCTCACCAGGAACACAGGAATATTGGTCCAAATTTGTCACACCAGCTTCTCTCAGCACCTCATCATCTATGGCAAAGTTGCCTGTGTAAGATCGACTATCTTTACAAAGCAAGATATATGCAGCATCTGCCATGATCTCAGGCTTTCGACACTGGCTGCTTATAGACCCTCCACCTCCAATCATCTCCATGGCCGCTGTTAAAATGGCTGTTAAAAGAGATTTAAACAACCAAAATCATTCATTACTAAGTCTGAAAAGCAAAAAGAATATTAACTAGTGTTAAATCTGAGGGTTTGTGTGTGTGTGTGTGTGTGTGTGTTTGTGAATATTTACAAATTTACAAATCAAGGGTAGGAAAATCATTTGCGCAACTACATTTTACTGAATGAAACATACAGAATGGCAATTGTTTAGCACTGCTCAGTTTGAAAGATAATAAAAATAATGAATGATTACTGAAAATAGATGCCCAATGTTAGATTGAACTTACAATAGACTGATCATCAAGATTACTAAAAACTGAGGATTGCTTTCATGAAAGAAGAAATATAACAACGGCCTTAGTAATATTCTGTAGGTTTTGATTTACCTGTCTGTCATATAGGTATAATTAAGGACTTAATAGTGGGATATCCACACATGCCAAGAGGGGTATCCACACATACCAAGAGGGATATCCACACATGCCAATCTAGACTGTTCCTAAAAATAATTAACTGACACGACTTATATGCTATACTGAATACTAAAAATTCATTTGCACCCACAGGGTACTAATTTATTGGGATTTCATGGTTGCTATAGTATTAAGTTATTCACTTTTGTACGGGGAGGCAACTCAGTTTCCCAGAGATTATATCTGGTGTGGGTTTTCCATCGCATAGTGATGAATGCTAAAGTATGTGGGGTGAACCAAAAACGACAACATGCATGGTAAATAGGATGCAGGATGGGCTGAGACAAAACAATACTTAGTAAATAGTATGCAGGGTATGCAGAGAAAATGTGTGTGTTTGTGATTTGGATTTTTAACATAGCTTTAACCATTTTTTAGTTATATCGCTATGATGTCTGCAGTGTGGCAGTTTATAGTGATGTCTAACTCTAAGGCATCATGCCACAGACATGTAGCATCATGTCCCACCCAATCACATTATCCTGACACCAGGCCGACCAGTCCTAACACTAACCACGTTATGCTGAGTGCCAAGCAAGGCAGATGAAAGTACCATTTTTATAAGTCTTTAGTATGATTTGGCTGGGAATCGAACCCATGACTTCCCGCATCCAAGGAAGACACTCTTACCACTTAGGCCACCAGAGCGGTGACACAGAAAATAAGATACAAAGCACATATCATGCCATGTGACCAAAGACAATCATGTATATAGCAAATGGTATGCTGAATGACTGCCGATAATAACATAGTAAATAGTATAATGGATGACTACAGCTAATAACATAGTAATTACCAGCAGTACAACTATTTCTAATAACACAGTAAATAGTATGATGACAGTCAAATGATAATAGCATTGTCAAAAATACTCTGTGACTGCAGATAATAACAAACATACATAGTAAATAATATGCCAGGCAACAAAAGACATTAATATATATAGAAATAGTATGCCAAAAGACCAAAACTAATGACATTTATAATAAACAGTATGCCAAGTGACCAAAAATAATGACATTTATAATAAACAGTATGCCAAGTGACCAAAAATAATGACATCTATTATAAACAGTATGCCAAGTGACCAAAACTAATGACATTTATAATAAACAGTACGCCAAGTGACCAAAAATAATGACATTTATAATAAACAGTATGCCAAGTGACCAAAAATAATGACATCTATTATAAACAGTATGCCAAGTGACCAAAACTAATGACATTATAATAAACAGTATGCCAAGTGACCAAAAATAATGACATCTATATAAACAGTATGCCAAGTGACCAAAAATAATGACATTTATAATAAACAGTATGCCAAGTGACCAAAAATAATGACATCTATTATAAACAGTATGCCAAGTGACCAAAAATAATGACATCTATTATAAACAGTATGCCAAGTGACCACAAATAATAATATTTATAATAAATAGTCTGCCATGTGACCACAAATAATAACATTTATAATAAATAGTATGCCAAGTGACCACAAATAATAACACACATAATTAACAGTGTGCCAAGTTACCATAAATAATAACATACATAATAAATAGTATGCCAGGTGACCAAATGATAATAAGCAAAAAAACCATAAATAATATGTTGGGTGATTACAGACAGTAACATACAAAATAAACAGCATGCCAGGTGACCAAAGATAATAACATTCATAATAAATAGTACACCAGATGATCAAAGATAATTAAAACAAAATAATAAATAGTATGCTGGGAGACCAAACATAACATTAAAAAGTATGATGTTTATCATGCAAATGTTGATCATGTTTAACAACTACTCCAGAAAGTGCTGATTAACAAGGATAAAAATTTCATAATTGCTTCTTTCAATAATCTTAACATGTTTAATTAAATTCTGAACAACAGTGAATGAGTTATGTCTTGGCTAAAGGTTGCATGAAGGTCTTCAGTCATGTGGACAAAATTTTAAACTTGTATAAGTAATGCCTCTAAATAAAAAGACACATCTTTTTTTCCTGGGAAACCTGCATAATTATTGCTTACATTCCACGCCCTTATGAAGTCATTAATAAAAAATATTCAGCAATGAAAAATAAAATATACAAGATGAAAAGTGGAATACTTTCACAGAAGCATTATCTCCCTTTATCCCCACCTGTTCTTGGCCACAAGGCATTTACAGCAACTCCTTCTGATTTAAACTCCTCTGACATACCCAGAACACACATGGACATCCCATACTTAGCCATTGTGTAAGCTAAAAATACAAAAAAGCAACTAAATCTCCCTCATTGTTATTATCATCAATAAGCATCATTTCTCTCATGGTCATTTATAGTTTTTGTAAGAAATGTATACATGGCACCTATGACTTACAGTGACTGAATAAAGTAGGCATCATCATTAACTGCACATTGTTTTCCAGCATTTATTGGGGTGCTAATTATCTAAATACATTAAAATATAATCCTGTTAATTTATAATTCTTGAATATTTTATGATTATGAATATGTATTCTAGGTAATAATAATTTCAAATCACAAAACATATAACAGACTTTCAAGGAAAGATCCAATAACAAGCAATAACATTAATATGATAATTACTGAAACCATATATATATACATATATATATATATATATATATATATATGTGTGTGTGTGTGTATGTAGCATGAGCAACCATGCACACAAGTCATCAAGCACTTGCTCTTTAGTTTCAGACATGAAATGGGCAAAATGTAATCGCTAAGAAAAGATTATTTTATCATTTTTCAAATTGCCTTTGTTCAATATGTTCTGAACTATTTAATCCAAAACAAGAATGCAAATAAATCAATCATAATTATTTCAACACAAGCTGATTAAGATATTTTGGAGCTGAAATGAAGTGAGTATGAAGGCTATATTTAATACACCATCAGATCCCAAATGAATCAACTAACTTACCCACATGCCCTTTGAACCATCTGGTATTCATGTTAAGGGGAGGACTGATGTTCAGTATATGAGGGTTTTTACTCTTCATCAGGTGGGGGAGACAAACTCTAGAGCTGCAATGAATCAATGGTCAGTTTATTACTACCAGTAAATGCTTCTTTTTCTGCAAAAGACATTAATAGTAGTACAGTCAAATTTTGTGCTAAAGATCACTTTGATTTTAAAAAGTCTATTTCTGTACAGAATCTGTAAATCTGAAAATGAATGTCTGAAGAAATTCGAAGGACCATCAGTTGTAGTTCATGTATTTGTATGTGTCTGTTTTCTTTCAGTGGCTTTGTGAATAATGACATTTTCCTTGATACTTACATTCATGGATTTAGTATGAGGTGATATTGTTTCCACACAAAAAAAATCACTGTTCCTTGCTTAGGCATTACATTCATAGACTGTATCATCTTTGAGATCCACAAAATCTGATAGCCCTTGAAAAATAGTGAATTGACATCCTTGTTTTTTTGTAGTGTGACTCAACAGATAAGTGAGTATATATGGTAAATTGACTTCTGCTACTTTTTCCTATTTATTTAAACTTTTCTTCTGTACAATAGAACAATTATTACCATATTGTTCAAGTTATATGGCAAAGTGTTCACCCACAACATGTGGAACATTACCCTCAGGCATCCCTCTCAGATATACATAAACACTGGAGTCATCAAGACCACATTATACAAGCATTTGTGTCATCAAGACTCCATTACATAAATATCTAAGTCATTAAGACACCATCTCTGTCATTAAGGACACAATATATAAGCATGTGAGTCATCAAGAGTACAAAATCATCACAGTCATCAAGGATTTGAGTCATCAAGACTACATTACATAAACACCTGAGTCATCATGATTATGTAAGTTGTCAGAACTTGTTATTCAATTAAAGTAAATAAATAAAATCAAATAGAAATAGAAACTCTACATACCATAAGTAAGTCCCTCTTCCATTTATGCCCATCATTAAGTCATATTTCTTCACTGGAGTTTGAAGTGTCCCAGTCAAACTGATAGCACTGGCATTGTTAACAAGGATGTCAATTCCTCCAAACTTCTGGACGGCTGACTGGACAGCTGCCTCAACTTGATCCTCAAAACGAATGTCCACAATACAAGGCAAGCACTTGCCACCAGCCTCTTCAACTGTGTAAAACAAAATGAATAAAATTCAGAAGCATGTCTTTTTACAAGTAAGAAAATAAATGTGCACATGAAGTGCTCAATATAAGATTAAAAAAGACTTGCATACTAATTAAAAATGACTTGCTTACTAATTGTATAAAAATGTTAGTTTAATGGTTAGACAACAAATGCTGTGACCTTGACCTCTGATCCATTCTACACTGAAAAAGAAACTGTAACATCACTAAATAAGCTATGCCAAGTGCACAGAAAATCTGCTGAACATAATTACATGTATAAAGAAATAAAGTAATTACAAACAAGTAAGCAAGGAAGAAATAATAAATAAACATAAACTTTAAGAAGAATGTAACGGATAACACAAGAATGGATGGAGATAATGTATATCCTCACTTATAAGTCCAACTGCAAATGGCACAGACCCAGATCTGCTGGCATATTATGCAATGGCAGATCTGGGTCTGTGCAGTGTGTTAGGAGTAACCAGTAGAACAGAGACCCTGATCTGCAGGTGTATTACAGCAGATCTGGATCCTGGTTGCTTGCAATATTACTTGACTTATAAGTGAGTAAATATAGCATATATTTCATTCTTGTATCATCATTCTGAAACAAAACAGATATATAATTTGTGCACTAACTTTACAACTGCATGTGGCAAAACATGAGGAAGCCCTAATTAGTTTTATTTGAGGCAAGTTGGTAAATTATTAGAGTAGAGACATTCATGCTTCAGTGATCTCCAAAGATCAATGCACTGTACTGGTCCCACTACAATTTTGTATCAAACCAGAAATTGCCAATAAAACTTGCAAGTTTTTCTGTACTTTCATAATGAAACAATAATCATTTATGGTACCAACAAGTGCTGTTCCATTCTTTGCCAAGATGACCCTATGTATTTACATACATAGCCCAGTTACTGCTTAGTATACAGGATACATATATCTATCACTATTCATAACTATCCATAAAGATGTACATGGTTGCACCACATACTGCCAAAAGGCATGTGGCCCAGTTTTGAGTGGAATGAACACAAAATCGACAATTTCTGTGGCATTTCTTGTTCTGTTTAGGACACTGATATATTACTTTCCAGTCTGGTTAAATGCAATAATTCAATACAAAATCTAACTATTAGATTTTTAAAATGAAACCTAAAATGCATCTTCATTCAATGATCTTCACATTCTAACATGATTTAACACCCAGATATGACCTCAACAAGAGATGGCATAAGAGACCCAAAACAGGTTCATAACTCATCTGGCTCATATACAAAGTGATTAATATGCACAGATGTCACTCATGATCAGACTTGTTTAAGATTTTGATGAAACCGACTTATATATATATATATATATATATATATATATATATATATATATATATATATATATATATATATACACACCAAGTTTAATCAACATATGAAATATAGTCTCAAGAGTGCTAACGAGCTCTGCTAATCAGATGACAATATCATTTATATGGCAGATACTGCTCATAATCACATTTATCCAAAATTATTTTTATATGAGCATATAACCAAGTTTGATCAAAATATGATTAGAAATGAAGACTCTGGAGTGTTAAGCTCAGACAACTGGATGCCAGAATGCCTCAATAATATGTACAGTTTTCACGAATAATGATACAGTAATAGTCAAGCTCTATGAGCTTATATACAAACTTTAATCAAAATATGATCAAAAATAAAAAATCTGGTCTCAAACATTGAAGCAAGTTGAACTAATCACATGCAAATGTGCCATATTTATAAGTGTGGATGTTGCTCATCATCAAATTCATCCAATATCTTTCTGATAAAAACCTATGTAATCAGTTTGACCAAATTATGTTAAAAAGTACAGCTTCCAGAGCAGTAACAAGCTTGGCAATTCAGGGGGAAGAAAACCTCATTAATATGCATTGATACTGCTCATCATGGTGTAAGCTTGTATACAAAATCTGATCTTAAATATTAAAGCTAAAGACAAAACAAGCTCAGTCAATCGGACACAAGATCAACTCATTAATATGCACAGATCTCATTAATTATCGATCTTACCAATGAGCTTAATGATATTAGGTTACATACCAAGTCTGATCAAATCTGATTAGAACTATGACCTCCAGAGCAGTTAAAAGGCCAGCCTCTCTGATCCAAGATCTAGATAGGCAATCATGGCACTCATCACTGAAGTTATCTAGCAAGATCTTAATCACATCAGCCAATAACAATACACCAATTCTGTTGACAAATAAAAAGCCATGAAAATGGTAACAAGCTCAGATAACAAATCATTTCATTAATATATGTGGATGTTGCTCACAAATGAATCCATCTGAGGTCCTGATGATATAAGCTTACATACCAAGTTTGATCAAAATATGATCATGAAAAGAAGCCCTTAGAGTGTTCACAAACAAATGTTGATGGACAGACAATTCCATGATGAAGGTTATCATTAAGCTGAGCTGGCCTTCATGAGAATTTATCAGTAGTTTTGATAATATGCAGTTAGAATTTGACATTCATTGTCACAAGATATTTGTATATGCACATATAAAGAGAGAAAACTTGCATTTTTATTTCAATACACGAGCAATATGCAGCCAATTAAAGAAAAGAGGAGTGAATGAATAATCAGAAAAATAAATTACAAAATAGAAACTATGTATAGCAACAATTTTAAGTATTTAATTCCCTTGCAAATATATCTGATTTTTGTAATCAATTATGTCATTATATGATACTGAACTTTAAATAACAAACATGTATATTTAAACTCTTCGTCATAATAATATCAAGAATGCATAATTACATGTTGTATGCACCGGGGGGATTACGAGTGCAGGAACACATTTGTGTTAGCCAGATTTTAGATTAAGGTTTGGCCCACAATGTGTATGAGCAGTTACCAATTTTTTCCAAGGTCAGTTTTTAATCATTTTTGGGGAAATGTTCACAGCAAGTTATTTTGTCCTAAATCTGTCCATTAATAGTTCAATTCCTCTTCATTAAAGGAATACCTGGGATAGTCACTGCCTTACATGTTAAATATGTCTGACTTTCTATAGTACATCAGTACAGGTTCTTTGCAGGGTTGAAATTCATGAGGTTTCAGGATTTTTGCACATTTTAGGGAGGGGGCTTATAGTCTAAAGGGATAATCACAGAAGGATCAGCTAAGATCAACTGATTCAGTTTCTCAGATCTCTGACAAGTTTGCAAATGTATAGAAGTAGATAGTTATAAAAATATTTTGATAGCAGGTGGCTTCAATGGTGAAAGAATCCCTGACCACAGCCACAAACATTTTGCTACATGAAGTGAGAATTTCACAATTTATTCATGTTATGTAATCATACCAATAATTGGCGCATACTTGTTTGGACAGCTATTAATTAATACAATATGTGGGAAAAATCAAATACAGTAAAAGAAAGGAACATCTTTACCACTTGCAAAATGTATCAATAGTACTTTTTAGGTTTGCTTGTTTTGCATTTCTAGTTTTAGTTGGATTTTATATGTGTCTTTTTAGCATGGATCACATTTTCTACGGAGATATTTACAGGCATAAGAATGACTTTTAATGAAAAATCTGGAACCACATAAAACCTTAATTTTTTTAATATAAAAAAAAAACATTTTTCAGCAGATGATAGAAATTTTGACAAATGTTTTATTTTTTTACCGCATTAAAAAAATTCAGAAATTTGACCCCCCCTCCAAAAAAAAGACATCTGCAGAGTTATATAAGAAAACTGTCTTTTGCAAAGTGGTTTTAAATTAACTGTAACAAAAGCTCACTCTCTTTAGCTGCAGTGTATATGGTTCCTGGGAGTTTTGGATGTGGCTCAGCTGTTTTGGCTGCTATAACAATGTTGGCCCCATCTCTGGCTGCTTTCAGGGCTATGGCTTTCCCAATACCTCGACTAGCTCCTGTTACAAAAATGGTCTTTCCAGCCAACCTTCTAAAAAGAGAGAATATTACATGCAGTATATGAGTTATTTTAAAAGCATTAATTAATCTGTATGTTCCTTCCACTCACACTGTCCACTTGAAACACTTCAATTAATATGTGTTGAATTGCAAGAAGTTTTATTCACCCTATTTACAAATTAGATTTGTATTTGTAAAACATCTATATCCCCATTGCAGACCAAAAACACTAAACAAACAAAAAGTTCAAAATATTATAAACATTTTAACATTTTTTAAATACCCTAATCAGGTTTAGCTTCATTGTGTTAGCAAGGCCATCATAAAAGCATAAAGGCTCAAAAAGTTCCCAAATCTTGTGTTAAACATTGTAAAACTGTATAATGGTCTGAAAATCCAATCACGTAATCTACATTTTACAAATAAATATGCCTGTTACATTTCATTTGTCCAGGTTGAATGTGTTTTGTATAATCATGATGGACAAATGGATGAATAAGACTACATCAATCTGGCTCTGCAGCAAGCAGCAGGGCATACAAATGTGGACACTCATGGCTTGGGAAAACAATGCAAATTTTCTACAAGCCTAGAATTTTAACTTTTAAGACACTGTACAAAATTAAAATATTACTTTTATAATTAATATAAAATTCTGGGGGATAGCTTGTTTTTTCATGCCCATCACTTTTCAACTTGTCCACAGCTGCCAAGTAGAGCATGGAAAACCTGATCCATTTGTAATAAAAGTATTGTGAACAGCACCTACCCCATGTTTAACTGTCCTCTGTGTATTAACTAATAGGATATGGTTGACACTGGAATTACTGACCAACAGGCCTCAAAGATTTTACAGTAAAATATTTACAAAACTGCTTGGGGAGTCTTGTCATACACAAATCTGACATTATTGTTCTAAGAAACATTCCTGCCAGATTTATATTGATTGACTGGTTGGTCTTAACCCACTTTTAACACATCTATATCTTGCCAAGGAAATGGGAGGCAAGTGCCTTTCCCCTAGAACACACTAAGATGGTCAAGCTAAGTTGATCTGGGCAGGTATCAAACCTGTGACCCTTGGATTATAAGTCCAACATTCTACCAACTGAGCTACCATGACTCTTAAGTCTGACAGAAATTGCCTCAGTCATTCAAGCATAAAAGTTGAAAATGGTTTTTCATATCACTGCTATGAAAGCCACATAGCTGCATGGAAAGCAACCCGAACATAATTTTGATAGAACATGTACTTACAATCATGATGGTCAAAACTGACACAACCAATCCAGAGATGCAGTCAAAACAGGTGTTCCATATGGTTGCCATGGAAGACAATGTTACTACGCAAGCCAATCTTAAATAACATTTTGATAAAGCGTGTCCTAAGAAACATTCCTACAAGGTTTAATCAATTCATTTAACAGCACTTTTAACACACTACTGGCTGTATCACACCCATGAAGCAGCTAAATGACTTTCAACAAAATACAACAAGGCAGTCAACTGGCCCAGACAGGCATTGAACCTGCAACCCTTGAATTGTAAGTCTACCAACTGTGATACCATGGCTTTCAGATTTGAGTGAAATTGGCACAACTGCTTTAAATAACAGTTTAAACATGGGTTTTCCATACGGTTGGAATGGAAATCACACTGTTGCAAAGAAAGCCACCCGAAACATAATTTTATTCTATCCTGTCCTCAAAAACATGATGTCGAAATAGGTTGTAAGCCACATTGCTCTTATGAAAGCAATGCCAAACACAGTTTTGAAAGAACATGTCCAAAGAAACTTTCCTGCTAAGTTTGATCAAAATTTACTGAGCATTTTGGGAAAAGGTGAAAGTAGGTTTTCTGTATGGTTAATGTTGAAACCACAATGCTACTCTTTAGCCACCAGAGACAACACATTGATAAATAATGTTCTCAGACTCAGACATAATCCTACCAAGTTTTATAGAGAATGGTTCAGCCTTTTAAATGAAGAAGTAAATAAAAAATAATTCTTCCACCAGTTGCTACGGCAGCCATACTAATTTGAGGGAGCCACCTAGGACAAAATTCATATACTTACAAACATTCCTACCAGGCTTGAAATAAAATGGCTCAGCCTTTATAGATAAAAAGTTGAAAATATATTTTCCACCTAGTTGCTAAGGAAGCCATACCATTGCTGAAACAATTTTGATAAAACATGTTCTAAAACACATTCCTACCATGACTGATGGAAACTGGCTAGAGAAGAAGTCAAAACTAGGTTTTCCAACTGGTTGCTATGGGACATGTACAGCAGTAAGTTAAACAAAAAACATCAAGATATTCTAGGTAGGTTTTAACAGCTGTTTCCGTTCCATGATCTATGCAAGGATTAAAAAATGTGTGATCTGCAAAGAAAATGTTTAAAGTTTTGACCAAAAAGAGGGATCTGTGTTTATTAAGACATGTGCAAATATAAAGTTCATTACAGAATATAAATTCCAAAAAGTTAACAAAATTTAAATAAATACTCTCTCTGCATTCACACACATATACACAAACACACACAGTTCTATCATTTCAGCATGCCATGATAACATGCAAACCCACTTATAACAATGGGGCAGGTGTGGATCCCATTATTTCTTCTTCAACTAAATGGAAAAAGGTTCCTATTTGCATAACATTAGTAGATCACAATCAAAATTGGTAAATTAAAGCATAGTATACTTGTCATTTTACCATGGAAAACGATGGTTAGTGCACTAAAATTTGGAATTAATATAATTCTCAAATCATATATCATATATTCTGTAAGAATTATAACAAAAATATTGCTAAAATTTTTTACATGAATTCAAACTACCAGTACTTACTGTATGGGGGAGATTTGTTGTGATTTATTGATATGTATGCTTCTCCTGTTGCATGTGTATATGTAAAACATGGTAAGCATTTAGTTTTGCATCATTTCTTTACATTGTTTGAATGCTCTAAATTAAATATATAATAATTATTCTAGCAAATTCATGTACAGATGGGTATTTTGAAACTATGTCCAGTATGATGTTTTGCCAAACATTGTTTTGTATGACTGATATAATATGCCATGTTTGATGTATTTTACGATGTCTGCCATTTTTGTTATGGAGGCAATTTATGTACTGAAGGCACCTCCACTTTTCACTATGCAGCATGTGTAAGCATATTTGAACATAAATAAACAGTATTTATTAGGAGCTTTTATGTAGAATCAGTTCTTAACGATAAAAAATGCTTTTACCATCTCCAGCAAAGATGACACATCTGCATTGTGTATGTTCTAATTTTCCCAGACCACCATCCTCAGTTAGAAACCAATGTTTACTGTCATACATATCACACACTGAGTTTAGTGTTTGGTCATATATTTGTAATAAAAAGTGTAATACTATAATTAGCGTTCAATATTTGTCTTGAATCCCAATATTTTACAGATATTTAATATCTATTGTGTCTTAAATACCTGTTAGCATTATGCACTATTTTTGCAGAGATTTACATGGTGTAACTGAAGGTTATAAATCGGGGTGTTGTTAACACCAGTCAGTTTTCTTTCAACCACCATTGGGTTTGTATGCAAATGCAATATATACTGTATCAGCTTTCCAAAGTGATAGGGAATGTTATCATTCTCTAGACAAAATTTAATTTAAAGTAATCATATTTAAAAATATACATTTATTTCTGCAATATAAATATTTAGTATATTTCAGTGTTAAAGAAAATCAAAGCCAAAGATATTATAGCATAGAGTACTTGTACGTAGGAATGTTGGGCCTTCATAAAACTTACACTGTTTTAGTACATCTGCATGACTATATTTTTATTGTAACAGAAATGATCATCCATTTCACATGATGATTCTATTTATTTCAATTTGTTTGTTATTGGGGTTTTAACATTATTCTTAAATCTTAATAGTAAATTCTTTTTGTGATTAATACTATTACAAGTTGTTGAGATTGTTGGTTATTATGACATGTAATGAAATAGACGGAACATAATAACAGAACATGAAAATTCTGTTATATTAATTTATTGACTGACAAATATAACATTAAAATGTGAATAAATCCTTTATATTTCTCATTCGAAGTTCTGCTGGTTATATACTTGGAAAGATATATATAGTTTCTTCACATATAAGTAGCTAATGAAACGAGACATAATTTCTGCAGGGACTAAGTCTGTTATAAGATGACTTTCTATATACTGCATCACAATATTGCAACAATTCAAGGTTTCAATTCTAAGATTGCTTAAGTCCAGACACAGGAAGTAACTTTCCAAATACAAGTGAGCTTGCACTGGAAATTAAACCTGTGTGAGCACATTACAGCATTTTCCCAATAAACAGCACAAACTGTATGTCAACAAGGTCATATTGGTGCATTTACTCAAATTAAATATGCATTATTATTCCAAAATGTAATACTAATATAGTTTAACCAAAGTCTAATCAATCCTGTTGAATGCTCAGCACCTTTAATGTCATCACAATTCTTCCAGATGAAAATTATTGATAGTATGGACTTTTACATTACTGACCAGGTACTAACAAGGAGTTTAGAAAATAAGATTTCATGTCTATCATAAGAAATAATAGGGTAGTACAATTTTTTTTCAACATGCACAGCTTTCACTGCAACATCACAGCATGCAACATTCAAAATGGTTGGTACTGGATTACACCTTCATGTTGACCTTGTCCAAAATTTTCCACATACTTTTGTTAACACTGATTTTTGCTCTATTTCTCAGGATGTGCAAAGAATGACCTTCCAAAAAATGACACCCATTACTGAAAGAGCACTTCACACCTACATGACCTGTCAGATTTGAACTATGAAATAAATCAACCACGTGTTCCGTTCTTTTTCTTATAATAATATTTCACCTGGTCTGAATCATCTGTTAATCTGATTTGATTTACCAGCATTCACTGATGGACCACGGGTGTGTCTTTTTACTCAAATACATCTTTCTTAATATTAAAATTATATTTATATTGTGGTATTGGTGTACTTAAAAAAAAATTGTTATATTTTGTCAAATTATATATTTATAATAATCTGTAGTTTTCAGTGTTTTACTGATCTTGTTACAATGGCTGTAGTTATCAAATCAAACACAGTTTAAACCTGAAGCTGAATCCGTGTGAACTAATTTCACTATTTAATACATTTTTGTATTTTTCTACATGTTAATAATTATTATTTTCTGTATGTTTATCACAATTATTTCCATTACACAATGGCATTATTTACATACTGGAATCAGTTTTTTTGTTATGTGTATATGTATTTTTATCATGGGGGTACAGCTGACATAGTCCTACAACGTGTCCCCCCCCCCCCCCTACACAATTATCAGGAGAGGCGTCTTACAAGTTACATGGTAGCACTACGGCACAGCGAAGAGATTTTCGTGCAGCTTTCACAAGGCTGTTTCATTGCATCAATATGTTTATTTCATGCAAAACTTGTATTTAAAGGAGAAACAGTGATGTACCCTGTATTTGCTGCCATATTTCGTTTAAAACAATCCTTTGACCGGCGCGACCGATTTCTGTTCCAACGGGTGGAGTTGTGAGGATAAAAACAAGGTTGTTACTATTTTACTGTATTATATGAAATCTGATCAACGAAATCAACTTTATTTACTCTAACAATGTTATCAAATGTTTAGAAAGTACTCGAATAGATGCTTAAAGAAATGTAATATAATAATTACATAATTTCAAATGTTTCTATAATACTTTTAGCAAATAAAAATTGATTCATTATTTAAATATTTCGTTTCAACATTCATCTTACCCAAGAAACAAAACGTTGATAACAGAGGTCAAAATCTGTAACGTTCGCGGCTGTTGCCATCTATCAAAATGACAGCTTGTTAACTAACGTTCGAAACGTTTGTCACCAGCTTCCATCTCCTTTCTTCTGCAAGTAACTTTTTATATGTATATCACATGCAGAAGTCAAGATTTTCTCTTGCTTTATTTGTGTGTTTGTTTATTTCTTATTCTATCGATAAAGACCAACAAGTTCTTCTACGCCTTCTTTTTTTTCTTCTGAAAAGCCACCAGTTATGTCAGAATATAGAGATAGAGAACAACTTGTTGGTCTTTCTCTTCCGCTGAGGAAGAGCTTGCTTAAAGTGTTATGAAAACTCACCAAACCCATAAAAGAGACAATTGATAGTTTGGTTAGTGCTCAGAAAAGAATAAATTGCCTTGTTTAAGAACGTACAATCGTAGCCAACCTGAGCTGATCCGATTGTAGGATTCAAACCCACACCCTTTTGATCATGAGACATGCTTACCACTTACCTACCTTGGTTCCTACCTCCTTCGTTATATGACATACAGGAGAGCACATTTGGATTATTCTGCATTATCAAGCCCACGAGTAGACATCATGGAACAAATCACTATAAATATTTATAAAAATATGAATGATGTATCAGTTAATTATAATGAGATTGATTTGTGGGTGTGATTATTAACAATTTTTACCTCCATGTCGTCATGATTAATAAGGAATTGGTTCCAAGAATCATGGGCAAAATCTGTTCCATTAACTTCATTGGGGTTCCAAGATATTTGGCTTCATGGATGCATGAGTATATGTGAAGTTTAATTCTATTTTATTGCCTTATTTTTTATATCATGAAATAGCAGCTAGAAAAAGATGACTTCAGCCAGAAGAGTATTTGTTGTGGGAGTTGGTCAGACCAAGTTCCATAAACCCCAGACCCAGGCATGGGACTACCCAGACATGGCTCGAGAGGCAGGTATGTCAAAATTCAAAGGAAATCTGGACTTATTCTCATAATACTTGTATGTGGTCTACAAATAAAATCTCTTGGCATGAATCAACATCATAAAAGTTTATGGCAGTTAATTATTCACTCATTAAGTGACATTTAAGTACTGAATTAACTTTTAACTTTGAAGTCCAGTATAGTATATTGTGAAAAAAATGTTTGAGCAAATATTTGCATATTTTGGTAATTTTTATCCTTAGTTTAAAAATATAAATAAAATTTTAGTGAAGTGAAGAATACGTAGTATGGTAAGCACTGAGATTACAATATAGCTGTTCCAAAATCATTGTTTGCATCTATAATAATGGAATGAGTGAGCAGGTAACATTGGGTTGTTATATATGATTATTTTCGATTAAGAATATTTATAAATTTAGAGTTCACAATATTGGAACATAACTTTAAAAAGAAAGAATATATAGATAACATTGCATGTAATAAGTAGGTGGTTATCAATGGGATATCAACTTTTAAATGTCCTTTTAATTAAAGAAGGTATCAGCTAAAAAGAAATATGCATTTTAAAATATGAATAGTTGATTGTTTCAATATTGATCTCCACATAAAGGCCAGGCTGCCCTGAGAGATGCAGGCCTCTCTTATGAGAAGATCCAAGCTGTTGTGGCCAGTTACTGTTATGGAGAGCCAACCAGTGGCCAGCGGGCAGTTTATGAGCTCGGCCTGACAGGTGTACCTGTGTACAATGTTAATAACAACTGCTCATCAGGTTCCAGCGCTCTGATGCTGACAAGACGACTGGTTCAAAGTGGGATGGAGGAGTGTGTCATGGCTCTGGGTCTGGATAAAAAAAATTCAAACTTTGTTTGATGAATATTGGTCAGAAAGATATCACTGTCCATATGACAGTCAATTATAATATACTTTTAGTAGCAGATTCAATTATTCAATAATAGTGCCAAGGTGGACACTTGAATTGTGGAAGATACTTTGTATTATTGGTATACAAGAGTGTATATTTCAGCTTATGGACTGATATAAAATAATGAAATTTGCATCAGTGCAGCATATTTGAAATGTTCCTGGAGTTTAGAAAAGCAAACTATTCATCCAATAGATATAGTGTTTTCCCTATAATATGCATGTATTTGTGAGATAGCTATTTGAGGGAAAACAAAGGATAACATAGTGCACTTATTATAATTGTTTTTTAAGTAGACATTGAACTGCATTGTTTAAATTCTTTGAGCATGACATATTGTTTTACCCACCCAAAAATAATAATTGTCATAATTTTTAAGTAGATTTTAAGTTTGAGATGGTGCGCAGTGTGCTCCCTTGCATGTCTTAAGTGGTAACTAATAGAGCAGGAACCAATATAGTGGCTTATTAGTTAGTGTGCAAGACTGATGACCAAAAGGGTGCAGGCTCAGATCCTACCAATGTATCAGACTGAGTTAGCTACCATGATGTCAGCAAGGCACTTTACTCCAATTTCCCTGGCATTAAATAACCTACTTGTGTTGCTGTGCAATAAAATACCTATTGAAACCAATCAATTTTGAGAGGTAGCAATTGAATTTTTTAAAGTTGTCTGCATCTGTAATTATAAAAAGATGCAAATAATTGGATATATGTACCCTCTCAAGTTTTTTTCTTTACAATAATCTGCATTCTGTAATGAATTTGGACTGAAAAATCATGTCTTTTGAAGGTTTTGAGAAGATGGAGCGAGGGTTATCTGAGAGGTACACTGACAGAACATCACCTGTCAAGCGTCACATGGATCATATGGTAAACATTGGAGCAGACCCAGAGATCATTCAGCCATACATGAACAACATGACTTCTGATGTCATTAAGCTATTTGCTTATGCAGCCAGAGAATACCTTGAAAAATACCCAAATGCAAAGTCTGAAGATTTTGTTGAAATTGCATATAAAAATCACAAACAGAGTGTTAATAATTTAAATGCTTCAATTTCACGAGAGATTCAGCGGGACCAAATCAAAAGTAAGTTGATGTTATGTTCTCCAATCACATTCTGGATGTCTGCTCCCACAGCTGATGGTAGTGCCGCTGCCATTGTATGCAGCGAGGACTTTATGAAGAGACACAATTTGCAGAGTCGAGCGGTGGAAATAATTGCTCAGCACATGGTGACAGACATGCCCTCTTCCTTTGGCAACAGCTTCCTGAATCTTTCAGGTCTGTACTTCATTGAAACTTTACTTATTCATTGGAATTTGTTTCTAATAAACTCTAATTGTTAACACTCATTCTAATTGGAATAATGATCTAATCTGTGTTATATCATCTGTTTCTAACCAAAAATCCTTTAAGGAACATATTCCACTTGTATGTTTGGGCTTGTTGTAAGCAGGTGCCTTTATATTTTAGTTCTGTTGTTACAAGAACTAATTGTAACTGTCAAAAAACCAGATGATGGTTTGGAAGGAAACTGAAATCTTTACCCCCAGATATTTGTTTGTTATGGAGAGATCATTGCTTCCAGATCATGATCATAGAATGAATTTGACATCACATTAGAGGTATAAATCAGGTCACTTTACCACTACACAGTCAAGATCCAATATATTTGGTTCAGTCTAGAGGCTGACCAAAACTAAATTTCTTGTTTCGGCCGAAAACAAAACCAGACCGAAAGTTATAAATTGACTTTCGGCTGAAACCGAAAGTTTAACTACACCTTCGGCCGGAACCGAAACCGAAAGATAAACTGAAGTTGCCGAACACAAGATTTATTAAATAGGCCTGGGTCATGATGCAATGCTACACTAATTAAAAACAAATCTAGAAGTAATCATTCAGAGCCTGCAGTAAGAGGACTTCGCTAAATGTCATCTTTTAGTGTTACTTAGTAATTATATCCAAACAAATGAATGTTGTAGTTCAGAAACAACAGTTTTTCTGCATTCTCGCCCAGCAGGTTGCTGCGCCAGTCTGTATACAACTGTCCTGCTGTACTAAACAGCTGTTCACTGGCCACGCTGGTCGGCGGCGCAGACAAGTATTTGCGAGCTGCGGCTTCCAGAAGTGGGTACTGACTGCAATGCCAGTACGCGTATATGTCCGTGGTCATTCGAGGCAGACGCAGTTCCTTTAAATAATTGATCAACTGCTGTTCGTATGGCGGTACAGCGTCAGTTTGACTGTCAACATTTTGTGATGGGTTCACATAAGCAGGTTGTCTGTCATGCGCAGCCCACAAATCAGCCTCCTCTTGAGCATCTGATTCAGAAGTCTCGTTCTCAAGTTCTTGCTCTGTGTTGTCAATTGTAGCTGCAGATGGCGCAGTCATATTGTTCATAGCGGATTCTTGGACTGAGTGTAGAAAGTCCAGAACCATTTTCGCTGCTGCTGCCTCCTGCACATTGAAATATGTATCCTTGAAGCGTGGGTCAAGCAGCGTTGCAGCAAGGAAAGGTGCCGAGGAACTGATATCAGAGAATCGACAGATCATTGCATCACGCAGCGCCGCTTTCATTTGATTGAGGCCATGGTCTGCTGCTGTAGTGTTGAGCATGTTCTTCAAATTTGAGACAAGCGGTATCACAACAGAAATGCATGCATCATCAGCACAAATCTCCTGCGTTGCAATGTAAAATGGTTTAAGAATTTTAACAACTCTTCCAGCCAGTTCCCACTCTGCGATTGAAAGACTGTTGATTCTGCCATGCTGCACGCTGTACAGATTAATCGCCTTGCGCTGTTTGACCAGCCGCTCCAGCATAAGATATGTACTATTCCATCTAGTCTCAATTTCTTGCAGTAGGGAATGTTCTGGGGATTAACTGTTTGCTGGTGTTCCACGAGATGACGGCACGCCTGTTCACTATGCTTAAAGTGAGTAACAATCTTGCGAGCCTTCTTGATGACAGCTTCTACTGATGTCTGTGTGAACAAGGCGTCATGCAGAACCAACTGCAGTGTGTGGGACATGCAGCCAATATCAGTGACGCCTGCAATTCCCATTGCCATTTTCATGTTGGCAGCATTGTCGCGCACTCCAATGTGAATCTTCTCCGCGATCTCCCATTTCGTCATGGCTTCACCAAGTTTCGATGCAAGATAATTTCCATCATGATCTTCTTCCAGCACCATCGCACTCAAAATAACTTTACGATGCACAGCATCATGAATGAAATGACCCGTGAAGCTTAGTAAGGAACATGATTTTGTTGGATTGCTCCATCCATCTGTAGTAAACAATATCCAGGTGGCCTCCTGCAACAGATTTTTCACGTGTTTCACGACTTTGTCACATGTGGCAGACATCAGCTTTGTTCAGTAGTATTTTTCGCTTTTTACCTTATAGCGATGAGCGCCGAGTGGATCACCAATGTTCAGTCTTTTGAATGCCTCACCTTCAACAATTGAGTAGAGTAACATGTCGACAACGATCAAGTCCATGATGCACTTATCAATTCGCTGAACTGCAACATGGTCATCAGGCCAGACCATTCTGCTCTTGACCATTGATGTCAAGGTCATCTGCACAAAATTCGGTAGTGCATGTTTAGTTGCTTTCTCTTCCATCATCAGCTTTTTCGAGGCACGCTCTGCTCTGTCGTTCATGGACCTCTTGAGATATGTACCATGGAGCTCCTTGTGGCAGCTGGCCAGATGACCTTTCAAAACTGAAACTGTCTGAAGTCTTGGTTTATCGCTGCCAAGTGATAACAGTTTGTTGCATTCTTTGCACTGCGCCTTGCTTGCATCAGATTCAATTTTTGTGAAGTAACCCCACACTGCGTTTTTCGACATTCTTTGCGGTGATTAACTAATCTGTTGACTATTAACTTCAATTTTCTATTTCACACAGATTAATTCGCTACAGTTTAACTAACTGAAATTATCAATATTGTCAGACTTCGAAATCTCTGTATTCAACACGCGAGTAGACTGAAATGCAACACATAAGCCAAGGCGAGCAGGTGGGACGGGAACAGAGGCATTGCGCAAGTTGTTTTCTTCCCGCCAAAGAGAGTTCATCCAAGGACGGAGATACAAGCTGCTGGCTGTTGACCGGTTATTAGCCGACAATGGTTGTGGTTGTAACCTCGCTACCAAGCTGCAGCTGCTGGTGCGCGCTTGTGTTTATTTGTATCTTAGTGCCTAGAATTGCCTAGCGCCGACTGATTGGCTGACAAGCAGAGTAATAGACGCAGCACTAGCGTTGCATTCTGGAAATTAAAATAGATCTTCGGCTGATGACCGAAAGTCAATATCAGTTTCGGCCGAAACCGAAAGCTAACTTTTTGGCTTTGGCCGAAACAGAAACTATGTCGAAAGAGGCCATTTACCAACTTTCACCGAAACCAAAACCGAATTTCGGTCGGCCTCTAGTTCAGTCATTAGAGTGAATTCACTATTTTACATGAGATACGAATTTTCATGGATTTTATTGTTGCTGCGAACAATTAATTTAAAGACAAAATTGATATTTATTATATGGAAACAATGGGACCTTTCCCCAATCTAAAAAATTAAGTATCAGCAAAAATGTAGCTTTTCACAAGTACAAAAATTAACCTGTACAAAACTAAATAAATTCATAGTATCTTAACTTATTTGCATTTATTGTTTATAAATTTCTTATTTTACAGTAAACCTTACTCTACTAAAAAACTATAATGAAAAATAAACATATTTAGATAGGATAGCAAGGATCATTTTAACAAGCAGGTTGAGATCCCATGACATTTTAATTAAAGATTTAGTAACAATGCAATTAGAATACATGCTAACCAGGTATGAATATACATATTTTATCACAAACAAAATCGGATTGCTTTTCCTGAATATATTAGTTAAGGTAATATAATTGTATCTTAATTTTTATTCATTAACACTTTAATAACAACTCTAATAACAACTCATAATATCACAAATGATATTATGACATCATGTGAGTAAAGCTATAATGAGAGAGGCATCCAAATAATCCAAATGTACTATTGTTTCAATATCCTTTCACTTCACTGTTCTGTGGTTTCATCAAATAAATTCATCATGCAATAGATAGAATCTTAATTTATGCTGATTAATACATGTCTTTTGTTTATGTGAATCTTGGAACATGTGAACTGTTTTCAAACAATCAATCCATCAGGAACAGTATTTATGTCAATCCTGCATAGAACAGCATTAGCCCACTTTCCCCTCCATCTTATAGCCCAACTTCCGAAAGTTAACTCCATTACATTTTTGAGTTTGGTATTTTATTGAAGTTTTGAAGTCATTATATAGCTTCAAAATTACAGATGATTAAAATTTGAGACAGTTTATTTTTTTAAATTGTTTTTTAAATTAGAATTCATTATTGTAGTTGGATACTGATTTTGGAACATAGTCATGCCAGTTGTAAGTATCTAAGAGTTTGCTAATAAAACTTGCTGTTTTTGCTATGCATTAATACAAAGCTATAATCATCAGCATACATCTTAAATTATTTCATGTTTTCTTTCCCTGTTAGAGGTTACATTATACTGTTTATAGAATCTTCAAGGCAGGTGTACAAATGTTGCAGTGTATATCATACTTTTGAGATAAGGTCAAATACCAATGTATTATTATCATTAAAACAATTAATTTATCAAGTCTTCCCCATATTCCCATTTGGACATTTTAATGTCAGAACATCAGTTTCATGAAACATGTTTGGAATATATGTATATATATATATATATATATATATATATATATATATATATATATATATATATCGCACTTAAATGGTTTATATTTGACTTTATTGTCATGTTTCAGAATGAGGAAAATTGAGAACATGTACATGTTATAGTATTATGAATATTTAACTTGTTGCCTCTGATGCAAGTAAATAAAAGACATGAAGGTTGTTATGATGATAAAATGAAAGATTCACATAACATGTAGAGTACTTTTAATATCTTGCAGCTCACAATATTTTCATGCCCATTTTGTCATTTGGAAATTCTTACTTTTAGGACATAACTCTGACAAAATCTTTTTTCTTTTCTCTAGGCTACCATATGGCCAAAGAGGCAGCACGTAAATGTTATGCTGACAGTGGTCTGATGGCTAGAGATGTAGATGTATTAGAGGTCCATGACTGTTTTTCCTGCAATGAACTATTTATGTATGAAGCTCTTCAGCTTGCTGAGGAAGGAAAGGGGGTTGAGCTCATCCGTGCCAGTCAATGGCAAAAGAATGGGGCTGGTGGGGAACTGTGCTATCTTGGCAACAGATGGGTTGTCAATCCATCTGGGGGACTGGAATCCAAAGGGCATCCTATAGGGGCAACAGGTATGTTATAATATTAAACTTTATTTTATGTGCAGCTTATATATCTAATACTCTTAGAGTTCTGACATTGGTTAAGGTTGGTCTTTGATGCAGAAGGAACTGATAAATTGGAAGAAAAGAGTCAAAATTTGATAGGCAACCACACAAACACACACATTTGTGCTGTTGAAACCAGGAATCAAACTCAAGGCTGCAGATATATGAAACAACTGTGTTACCATTGTGTAATACAAGTCCCCCATTAGGTATATCATCTGGAGAATTAACCTTCTACAAGAGGGCTTAATTCAGATTTGTCACATGAGAGTCATGCAAAGCGGCTAAAGTAATCTTTAGTTTCAATTGTGTTACATGTTAAAGGCAATTTCTATACCATTTCAGTCCCAGGTGGCAGAGTGGTCTAAAGCATTTGCTTATACTGATCACTGCCGACTCATTTCTGTGTTTGATTGAGTCTCAGCTTGGCAAATGTGGGTATGTGACGAAGCTAGCCAGGAGCTTCCTATGGGTGGGTGGTTCTTAATGAGGTTTTCCTGATTTCTTCTACCACCAGTTATACTGGGGGCCATGTATAGCCTATCTTGTGCTGATAGATGGCGTTAAACCCAAAACAACAACAGCAATATCATTTCAGTGATCAGTCTTTTATATGCTTTTGCTCCTTGTGTAGGTGTGTATTTGTTATGTCAGTGAGAATGTCTCCTATTGACATGACATTATCATCAAGACTGCACAGGACATGAAAGATCCTAGATCAAAGAGACAAAAGATATCAGGTAATTTGTAACAGATGAGATGATGAACATGGCTTTTAGTTTGTTTTTTTTTTTGCTTTTTGGTTTACAATGGCACTTTCAACATTATGCCTTTCCCAAAGCCACGCTGAGGCAGCTGACCCAGGCCGGCCAGGATGGGTATAAAACTTGACAAAATTGGTTTACTGAGTCCAACTCTCTATCAACTGAGCTAGGGTAGTCCTTTGACTTTTAGATACATAATGTAGCTGGATCAGTACATATGTAGCACATTGATAACATTAGCCAAAATTACGCATCAACACAGTTTCAAATTCCAAAGTAATTATTGTCTTTTTCCAGCCTAAAATGTTAAACACATTAGGTATAACTATGTTGTAACAGTAGCAGTTTAAAAATTACAGCCATGAGTAAATTGTCATCACAAATAGATCATATTGTTTTCAGGTTAGGTTTGAAAGAGTTATAAAGTATATTTGAGCATGCTGTAGAACTCTGCAGTTTGTTTAGTTTGGTTTCCTGTGGTGAATTTTAATAAATCATTTGTAGTGAAATTTTCTCAATTATCTACGGTAGTCTCTTGTGCTGGAAAACCGACAAATGTAACAGAATGAAAAGATAGTTTAAAGGTCACTGTTATTATTATTATTATTATTATTATTATTATTATGATCATTATTTTTCCAATGATTTTTACATGATTTTTATTTATTAACTACCTCATTACAAATGCAATTCCAGACTTTATTATAAATGCATAATAAATGTAATATGTAGAGTTTGCTTGTGTTTTCTTCACAACCAATCATTCGCTGTATAAGGTTATATTTATATCATCATCATCCATTCTCCTAACCTTTTTTTAGGCTTAGCTCAGTGTTGTGAGTTGGTGACCCAGCTGCGTGGTGAGGCCACCAAGAGGCAGGTGGATGGAGCCAAGGTGGCATTACAGCACAACTTTGGTATTGGGGGTGCTGCTGTAGTCACTATGTACAAGAAATATGAGCAACAACAGCATTTCAACTTCCCAGCCAAGTTGTAATTCTTTTTGATAGGAAATACAAAATATTCCATGCATGTCAATTTGTAGTATATTATTATTTGAGATATTATGGAATTGAGGAGGAGTCCTATTACAGAAGGATCATAGTTTAAAATCATTTATAGCAACTATAAAATCCATGAAAGTTGGTGCACCACAGTAAATAGTCAATTCACAGTTTTCATTACTAGTAAATTTGTATGTATAAAATGCTCTGCATTTTGACACATAGGAATTAGATATTGTACATATTGTTATGTAAATTTAATTTGCATTGTTTGTTAGTTTTTTAAAAAGTTTTTTTTATTTCATTATATACTATTGTAATGTAACATTGTATGTTGGACTTAACCTTGTCCAAAATCAGGTTTATTGTCTACATGACCTGAATTATTGATTTTTTTTAAAATTTTATTCTTTAAACAACTAATGCATGGCTAAAATATTCTCAGTGTGTATTGGTTTAATATTAGGATCATTATTAATAGGAGTAAATATGTTTATTTGGGTCTAGGTCTAGGTTATTGGAATTCCCTACAATTTACTTGGTGTACCTGACATTGTCCAGGTTATATATGATTATTTTAGTAACAGACTTTCTAATAATAACTAACATTTTATTTTGTAAACATTAAAAGCTTTCTAGAAGGTTATTTTGTATCTGACAGGTAATGTTTTTTTTTATAGAAAATATTAATTGTGACCTGAGGTCAGGTAGAGGACTATATAATCTTGTCACTGGAAAGATTATTCATTCGTGCTTAAGATCTACCAGAATCAGTTTGTATTATTGTTGTGTCCAGTAGTTCATTGGGCTGGAATTTGTTCTTCAGATTGTTCAATTCAAGTAAATTTTCCCTGGAAATACAGAGTCCTCATTAAAAAATAATATTCTTGGACAGAGACATTCACTGTTATTTATTGTGAAATCAGACCTGGAATTATATTACTATGTTTCAACAAAAGACTGTTGGTACAACAACACAATACAGGCTGCCACAGGCACATCAACACCTTCAGTATTGGACTTAATTTGGATTTCTACTGAAGTTGATTCAGAACTTGAAATTATTAGGACTTGTGTCTGTGATTTTGGGATTATTTTGGGATTGAATTGGCAATACCATGGGTTGTTTTTTTTCATTTTCAATGTTGTATTCTAGGGAAATAAATTATTTGTTGTTTTTTACAAAGCTTGTTGCTTTTCACTCTTTTCTGTTATTTATTTTAAGAGCATAGAAAATCTTTTTTTAGTTCAATGTTCAGTGCTCAAAGAAAAAAAGTTTTAAATGGAGGCCCCGGGTTGGTGACTTAATTAAACTCACAAGCCCTGACTGAAATTCCTCAAGCCCGGATTCCAATTTCCATATGTCCAAAATTTCCCCCTTTTTAATATTTTCACACAACATTCCAATAGCTACAATTCAAATATAAATTTAACAGGGGGTCAAAGGGATTTGAAGGTAATGCACATGTCGTTAGTGTTCATCACTACACTCACTTGAGGCTAGATGCTGTTGGCGTTCAAACTTCTGCTAGATTGTCTGAGTGAATCAACCAAGAGTTCTGAAATTTATTTTTGTTGGGCGTTGGTGATAGTTAATTGCTTTATAAATGGGCTTCAAAAATGAATTACACTTTAACACTATTCTGACAACTGAAATGATCATGCTTTGCATTCTATATATGCAGTAAAATCTGACTTCAAAAAAACATTGATGCTGTTCACACGCTTGTCAAAAATATAATACAATTGGCTTAATTATTCTCATTCAAGGCAATAATATGTAATAACTTTTGTTCTTGTATACACACCTAGCACCTCTTTTATTTACCTATAATGGGTTGTTCCACTTCCTGATTCTACATATGCAAATTAGCACAATGGTCTCACCCACTGCAGCCTTCAAAAACAACTCACTAGCTATTGTCAGCCAGTTAAGTAATATGTGAAATGGTGGTTTATACCTGACATTTTTGCCTTTAATTGCTGCTATTTAAACAGCCCAAGGGATAGTTTTACATAAGCTCCAATCATGATTGTTTACCATTTATACATGCAAGATGTAACAGGCATATACTGAAAGTCATGAGGTTTTTTTTGTTTTTGTTTTTGTTTTTGTTTTTGTTTTTATTTTTATTTTTTTTTAAATTACTGAAAATTGTGTTTTCTCGAAACACGACTGTATCAGGGGGGTTTGGGAGGTCAAAATTGTATTTTTAGCATGACACGTTGTGTTTCAATTTAATTAAAATCAGATCTCAATTTCACATAGGACAGTGGTTATCTGATTTAGATTACACCGAGTTATGGCAGTTATTTCAACATCTTGAAAATACATTTACTCATTTCACCAGTGCGGTGCGATCAAAGTTTCCTCAGGCAAATTAATTTTTTGTCAACAAGCCCGATGGGCACCTCACTTAAAATACATGACGGGCCCAATCTAAAATTAGAGCGCCCCGGACATTGAACTATCAGATTTTTTTAGCACTGATGTTGTAGTGATTATTTAATATCATATCAATAGTCTGAAAATATTGAAACATTACAATAGAACAAATATGGAGTAAAGATTTTGACCCTAAAAATTTATTCATTCTTAGCTCAAATTGCTCTAAGGCCAAGTAAACTTATAGTATGGTCCTCAATGCATTATGCATCATCCATCATGCATAGCATGTTATCAAGTCACAGTTGTTATTTACAACTTCTTTTCAAAAACCAATAAATAGAATTTAACCCAATTTGATAGAAAGCATCCTTGCATAAAGGTCTTAGGAATTTGTTCAGATGCTGATCTACCATCAAATATGACCACCATTACTAAAATATTACAACTTTTAAATGACTTATCTGTAAACACACTATGTAGAATTTGACCAAATCTGACAGAAAGCTTCCAGGCAAAAGAGCTTTTAAATTTATGCAGATGATGCCACAGAGAAGAAAAAATAGACAAAACTTTAATTGACTTCCTCTCACAAACTGTTCAGCAGAAATTGAGTAAATTTTGTAAAATTGTGGTAATAATGGTTTTCAGATCTATACAAATAATACTAATTCACCATCAAACATGGGACCATCAGTATAAATGAAAAATTCTTGAAACACCTATTTAAAAACTAGTCAACAGAATTGGACAAAAGTTTTAAGAAAGCATTCTGGTATGAACATTGATAAGATATGGCTGAATGTATAAAACTAGAGAAACCTTTATAATATTTGTTTCTATAACATATGCAATCAATGTCATTGAAAGAAAATTTAACAGACAGCATCTTACTGACTCAGATTTCATGTTTGAGTAAAGCAAGGGAAGTAGTCTATGCTAAGGAC
This sequence comes from Megalonaias nervosa, assembly GCA_016617855.1. NCBI lineage: Eukaryota > Metazoa > Mollusca > Bivalvia > Unionida > Unionidae > Megalonaias > Megalonaias nervosa. Next base: position 64,290 of record JAECUM010002461.1, read on the forward strand.
TATTTAGAATCACAGGTTTGGGATTATGTAGAGTTTCTCTCTTTGCACAGAAAGTTTAAAAGAGATAAATTATTTTTGTAATCCAAGATACATTAAGAAAAATAGGTTATTAAGAAAAAAAAAACAATGCATGTTAATGATTATAATTAATGACTTATAATTTATATTGAAGAAAAATATAACAATATAACAAGTAATACTATACATTGAAAATAATTTGATAATATATTTTTATAAGAGTACTTTGTAAAATATCAGTAGTTAGAATGATGGACTCCAATGCATTTGTACCAGATTTGATTCCATGATTAGGCTGGATTGGATAACATTTTTAGAGAGGCTGCCATGCCACGCGAATATGGGAATCATGCAAAATTTTTACAATTTCATGCACTTGGAAAACAGTGCTGCATAAAAATTATTGCAAATTAGTTTAAAGTCACACATATAAAAATTTACTCTGTGCAGAATACATTTATATTTAACTGTTAACTCTTAAAGAGCTTGTCGTAACATAAGTTATGCTGCCAGTAGAATATCATAGCATTTGTCGTGACAACTGTATCTTTTCTGGTTGGCAACTGTTTACACATCTGAGTTCTTCAGAATGACATCAGTGGTTATTAAACAAAATTTGATTGGCATGTTGATTCTGGAATAAGGTAGTTTGCACCTTGCAACAAGGAAGTTTTACAAATGCATGTGTAAAACACAGGCTACCTAGAACACCAAAATGGCTGATTCACAATGTGGTTCATCTTCAGATGATGATTTTGTTTTGCAATTACTGGTTGATGATAGTGAGGATAACACTGATTTTAACATTCTGAACTAATTCAGAATATTAGAGCTAGGAAAGTCTTAAACCCAAAAACGATGTTGAATATTTGTCCGATGTACATGCTGGATCGACAAAAACAGATAGCAGGCAGGTCTTTGAACAGCATTTCAAAATTTAATGTAGAAAAGGAAAAATACCAGCCATAATTAAAATACAGAGAACTTAGAAGTAGAGTGCAATTTTCATTTCTTTTCTCAAACAATTTAGCCCTGTGGGATTTTGTGCTACAAAAAACTCAGCTAAATAGTCCTATAAGATTTAAGATAAATTGAATAAATAATAATGTACAATGAAACTATAAGGTAAAGATATTTATTTAATCATAATATCTCTGCCTTAAAATGGACACTATGGCACTGATGGACTTGAAACACTAATATAGCATTATGGAGCAGATAAGAAATCAGGCTTAATAGGCAGCAATGTATACTGATTTAAGAAACCAAAGTTTTAGCAACGTTAATGTTGGTGAAACATTTTGTTGTGAAACAGAAGTCTCCAAAAGACAATACCTATAAGCTGTGGAAAATTGTATATAACAACCATAAAGAACTGTCAAGCTGGCTAAGCTAGCTATGAAATATGCCCCTTCAGACAGCAGACTTTGAAAGGAGGGTGGGTCTCAGCACAGAATAATATTCATATACAGATAAGGAACAGATGAAGCTCAGAAACAATTAACAGATTCATGTTTATGCAACTAGAGGCAACATCTATAAAAGATTTTGATTTCAATAGGGATCTTAAAGTGTGAAGCTGGAAGAAAGAGAGATGGATATTGAAGTATTAGGTAAATATTGAACTATGGCTGTTTCCTCTTCCCCCTCTTTTATTTCTACTCCCCCTCTTATTTTTCTGATAAGGGGGAAGCTCCCTCTATTAAATAAATTCCTGGAAGCATCTCTGCTTATTTGTCATTAGGTAATACATTATTCTCATTGCCCAACCAAACCAGAAATGTCTAGTATCTCTGATGTGCACCAATATTTGTTTTACTAAACAAAAATGCTTTGTGGGAATTTTATATGTAGCCACATGGCTAAGTACTAAAAGCATGCATAATGATGTACAAGAAAAAGATTTTGACTTCCCACAAACATATTTCTTGTAAAAACTATGTCCAAGTTTATAAATTTATTTTCAGTTAATTATTGCTGGAAAGTTTGCAATTCTTGAATATTCTGAATCGAGTTTGAAAAGATAGGTTAAATAGTTTGACATTTGTTAGTATTGCCATATCAAAGTGCCTGAAGCATTTGTTGTTTATATGTTGTCACATATATTGTGCATTATTTTAAGGCATTTCATATATTTGCTTCCATCACTCTTTGATTATTTGAAAAGTAGATATATCTTTTTTTTCTCATAAAATCCCCAAATTTAATAACCCAATATGCTTTCCTTCTGAAACAATTTCGAATGTTAGAATGTAATGCTAAGAGCAATGAAACTTTGACCTTAAAATAAAATCCTGACAAATTTTTTACATGTAGTTGATCCAGACTAAACAGATGATGGGACTCAAAACTGCAACCTTCTGGTTATGTGTGCTGCACCGTAATCACTTCATAGTTCCTTTTGGTGCCGATTTAAATGGTTTACAAGCATTGACAGGATGTCAAGGGCAGACCCAGGAATACAAGCTGACTGCACAGATTAACTCCCCTTTTAATAAATGTCTATACTTTCAGGTTGAGCTCTGAGAAGTTTCTACATTATGAATTAGGACCATATCCCCTGGGATGAAAAGAAATTGAGGGTACAGGCTGGTTGTGTAATGACTTTTTATGCATATATATGTTGTGTAGGAAAGAAGTTAAATCAGATGAACATCAATAAACAATGTAGCAACTCCGTGCTCCAAGTTTCTTTTTCCTCTACAGTTTAAATTCTGGTGTGAATTTGCATTAAGCAGACATATGCCCCTACCTATGTGAGCAATATCAGACCCACATGGACCTCTTGTTTTCAGAGGATTTAATAAAAGCTAAAAATGGAGTGAGCTATCAGACTGAAAGGATTGTACTGTTGAATTATCCAACAGACTGATAAGTAGAACATCAATGACTACATGTTAAAATCAAATAGTCTGATGTATTGAATCAAGTGCAACATGTTGCAGTTATAACTGCAAGATTAAGCTGATTATAAGAAAACAGGTTAAATTTTGAATAACCTCTGAGAAGATGTTCTTACTTTTATGTCCCCATTATTTTCTTTGGTAGGTAGGGAGGCATATACCGTTTCCCATGTCGATCCAACCCATCCTTTCCTGTGTCATCATGCCATGTCCAATAATGTTTGATCTCAATCTCTCCATCAGTCATGAACTTCATTCTGTGCAATAACATTTTGAAGGACATAATGCACAAAACCAAATTTGGTTTGAGGTTTTTACATTAAGAGCTAGGTCAAGTTAGATTTTCACCTACTTCTGTCAACAAATTTTAATGAGTTACTCCTATTGTTTGATTTTAAAGTTGGTCATTCAGTAATGAATTTTCTTGGGGTTCATTAACTTTGGAAGGACTTCATGGACTGATGCCAGGATTGATATTGGGGTTTATTGCTTTGAGATCTAGGCTAAATTTGACTTAGAGATTGTCTTTTTCAACATGAATTCTTTTTATACTTAATTTTTTTAAAAAGATTTCAAAGAAAGGAAATTTGGTATAGGGTTTTTATGTGTTTAAAGGTCTAGGCCAAATATTTCTTTTCAGCTATCACTTTTGACAAAATTTTATTGACTCTGCATCTTGAACCAAGATTTCCTCATATACACCAAATTGGAGGAGGCTTTTATATATCTGGACAAATTTTTAGTTTTACTTCATGATTCTGCGAGAGATGTTGTACTGGATGACACAACATTTTTTGGTATAATTCATGATATCGCACTATTATGATGTCAATTACTTTTACACTTGCTCATAATGTTAAGGTGAAAATATATACATAAATATGCAACCAGTTTCTGGCAGTTTGTCTGACATTGTTAAAATGGATAATGCAGTAATGCCTTGTCACTTTAGACAGACAATATTATATACAGAAGCATATAAATAAACTGATCTGTTACATATCTCATAAGCATTTTTAAATTAATAAAATTTACAACAGATTAAAATCAGTGTGATGTATAGATTTACATTTTGTTTTAGACACAAAAATCACAATCAGACAGAGTCAATTAGTTTTCTAAACCTATTCATTTTCAAAATGAAACAACTTATTTTAACTTGCTAATTTGGCAAAATTAAGAAAATGTGGCAACCTACCTCATGGTACCATCATTACTTCTAGTATGTATGACTTTTGTTTCTTCACTTTTTGGCATTAAAATTTGCTGGAGGTTTACTTCAAACCTGACGACCTATAAATTTTTCTTATTTCTAAAGCAGATATTATTCGAAATATCTCTGCAAAGCATTTTTAAAATAGAAGATGCAATCAAATATTGAAAACACATCTCATACAAACCTCCAGTGAATCCTCTGTACAATCAGATTGAAGGGTTTATATTATTATGATGCCCATAGTGATAAAACTAAGTCAGTGACCTTCCACTTCCGCTTGGAGGTATTACTTCAGCTTCATTTAGACCTAACTACGTATTATAAAAAGTCTTTTGGTGAAAAGTCTATGTTAATAAGACTTTCCACTCAGTGCGATAACAAGATTTTCAACATGACATCTGTATTAGATATCAGATTAGCATCATTCTTTTTCAGGACCATCGTAAGAAGTCTTTCAGTGAAAACCTCATATTGACATGACCATTCAGGCATAGCGATAACAAGATTTCCAAAACATCTGCTGTGGAGCACCATTTTTATTTTAGGACCAGCTACACCATGGGATGCATGTGTGTGTAATGTTGCATGGCACTCCTGAAGTAATGTAGGAGTATCAATAACAACCTTGTGCTAATGGACAGATTGACGGATGACAGACAACAGGTTATCTCATAAGCTCTTATGGTCTGTGACCAGTAGAGCTAAAAATAGTTATCTCTTCCCTGCAATAGTAGATATTGGGATAAATCATAGGCATCACTTTTCTAAAGGTGAAAACAGCAGTGGCAGCAAGTCTGAAGATTTTGATTTAAAGTATTTTTTTAAAAAGTCCAATAACATACATTATGGCATTGTTCACAGCCATGACACAATGTCATGCATTCTGCAGATCCCTTTTTATACTCCCACTGTAACTCCTGAATGGGGCATATTGTTTTTGCCACAGTCTGTACATATCCATATTCATCCAGATCATTTCAGCAATTATCCATTGTTTTTTTTATCTTGCCAGAACTGACTTTTGTTGGTAAAAATTCTTGTTAGCACAATAAAGTAAAAACCCACTTTAGGTTGACAACTGAAATTTGGTAAGCTTATTCGTAAATTATTAGGTCATTAAAGTAATTTCTTGCACATTTTTTAATGACTGGACTAAGGATTTTTTTTGTTTAATACTAAATCCCAGTTAGGGTGGTTATAATGACAAATTGTACTAATTTAGAATTATGAAATTCGTTAGGCATGTGTTTATTTACATGTATTATGTGTTTATTTACATGTATTTATCACAATTTTAACATTTTTGTCTACATCTGATTTTTCCTTTTTTAAAGTTATTATGATCATGGGGATGGGAGGAGGTTCTACAGTTGGGAATACCTGTTTTACAAGAACAAATCTAGTCTTAATTATGGTTTCACTCTACAGTTTCACACTCTGCATTAAGTTTGGTTTCTCTCTACTGGTTATATTGATTATTGAAAAAAGACCTTGTTTATATTATATATTATTAAAATAAATTTTAATTACTTTATTTTGGTGCATGATTGATGGATATAATTTAGGTTATAGAGTATACAGTTTGACCTACTTTATATGTGCACCACTCAGAAGAGTGGTAGCTCCACTTGGTCATTTTCACTTCACAGACTTGAAAGGTAAACTGGAAATAAATGAGCTGACAAGTTTTTTTTTACTTACTATGTATTTTATGATTCATTATTGCACTTTCAGAAGCTGATATTGTCTTCTCTGACAAAATTCATTTTCTTTATTTTAATAACTGCTAAAGTTAGTTACTTTGGACTAGTTCAGGCTTGAAATCAGCCCACTACAGTACTAAGATCACGGAAAGTTCCAGCTGCAAAGAGCTCTTCGAGATTACTAACAAGCCAATGTCAAGGAACAAATGTACACCACTTCCAACTATCTTCTCTCCAGTTGACCTTACGGACCTGTTTGCAAATTTCTTCCGTGACAAAGTACAAACCATTAGAGATAGGCTTGAGAACACAATTTCAATTGACTCGTCGTCACCATACAGTTGTGATACAGAATTTCAGCAGCAACCATTAGCAGCATTTGAACCTGTCTCTATGGATTTAGTATGTACAATTGTGATGAAGAGTGCACCAAAGTCATGTGAAATTGATTCGATTCCAACATCACTGCTGCTTGAGTGCTTAGATCCAATATTGCCTTCACTAACTTATGTTATTAATACCTCTCTCTCATCCGGGGAATTCCCATCATTTTTCAAAACTGCCATTGTAAAGCCTCTGATGAAGAAACCAACACTCGACCATAATGATTTAAAGAACTACCGCCCAGTTCTAATCTCCCATTCATGTCAAAAATCTTATATTACATGTCTAGGCTCGTACAAAAGTAAGAAGAAAAGAGTGAAGACAACAAGCTTTGTAAAATTTAACAAAATAATTTATTTCCCTAGAAAAACAAAATAAAAAGGAGAAAAAGGACTTACGGTTTACGAGTCAAATCCAAAATTAATCCAAGAATTAAAAAATATAAGTCCTATCAATGAAAAGTCCTAAATGAATCTGTGTTCGAGTCCCGATGAAATCAAAATGGAGGGTGATGATGCATGTCATGACCTTGAAAGTGTTGCCATGTCAACAGTTCTTTGTTGAATCACAGAAAATAATATTCCAGCTTGGAATTCCAAATAAATTTTGATAAATGTCTTTGTCCAAGAATTCTGTATGGAGCACTTATATATATTTCCAGGGAAATGAATTACTAATTAAAAATAATAAAAATTCAACTTAAACTGGTCAAAACAAAACACCTTTCAGCTTCAAAGGTTTAAAGCACAACTGGCTATTTATTCTTATAACATTGAATTATAAGACTATCTAAAATGTAAAACAGATTCCCATATGAGGGTCACATGATCTCCTCTTTAGAACAATGTAAAAATATTTACGTGCCGATTATCGCGTACATTAGGTATGGCCTTGATTCCACTAAATGAATCTTATTCTTAGAATCAACAAAAAAAAAGTTGTTTACTATGAACCTGACACTGGTTCTGAATCAAGGTCAGAAATTAGATACAATGTTTCAAACTACTGGTTGTTTATCAGGTCAAACAGAAATGAATTGAATTTCTAAAAAAAATATCAAATCCAGTAGACAAAATTATCCTTACAATAATATGTAATTGAATAAAATAAAAATAAAAAAAATTAAAACTAACAAACAAACAATTTAATTACATATACATAACACGTAGAAAAATTTGTTCTATTCCAACTTGTATCTCATCTGAATTCAGTCTTTTTAGTAATGTACTGTCTGCATATCACCCTTGCCACAGTACTGAAACTACTCTTCTGAAAGTAGTTAATGACCTTCTCTCTGCTTTGGTTAGCAGAAAGATTACAGTCCTTACCCTCCTCGACTTGTTTGCAGCATTTGACACAATGGACCATGATATATTACTTCACTGTCTCCAGCATGTATTTGGCATTCACGATACAGCCTTACTATGGTTCAAGTCCTACTTGGTCAAGAGGACACAAATTGTGTCTGCAAATGGAAAACACTCCAGCTCAGTTGATCTATGTTGTGGTGTTCCACAGGGGTCTATTCTTGGACCTGTTCTCTTGATTCTATACACTCAGCCACTCTCAAGTGTCATAGATCATCATCCAGTGTCTCACCAATTGTATGCTGATGACACCCAAATATACAAATCTATCCACCCAACTGAACTTGATGCTACCATCCAAGGTGTAGAGACGTGCATTTCCGATGTGAAATCATGGATGACATGTAACAAGCTGCAGACGAATGATGATAAAACTGAAGCCATTCTAATTACAACACAAAAACTTTCTCATTCATATCCTTTACCTCAAACAATAAATATCAGCAACATCAACATTAAATTCACAGACAGTACAAAACCTAGGTGTTACTCTCAACAGTACTCTCTCATTGCACCAGCATGTCATGAACATATGCAAGGCTGCATATCTTGAGCTCAGATGCATCAGCTCCATTCACAAATATCTTTCATTTGATGCCACTAAAACACCAGTGTGTTCCTTAGTACTTTCAAGACTGGACTATTGTAACTCAGTTTTGTCTGGTTCATCTCAATATCTACTCCAGAAACTTCAAAAAGTTCAAAACACAGCTGCTCAGATCATCCTTAGAGTACCACGATCAGAGCACACCTCCCCCCTGCTTTGTGTCCTACACTGGCTATCCATTCAATCCAGAATTAAACACAAAATTTGTTCTCAGTGCTACATTTCAGTGATGGGCTCCAGTCCAACATATCTATCTGACCTCACCCATGTGTACACACCAGCAAGATACGCTCGCTCCTCTTCTGACACTTGTATTCTCACTATTCCCACTATGAAAATGAAGTCATATGGACAACATTCTTTTGCATACCAGGGCCCAGCAACATGGAACGAATTGCCCACTGAACTTAGACACAAAGACACAGTGATTTCTTTCAAGAGTGATCTTAAAACTCACCTATTTCAACTGCAAGAACAGATTTAAAGACCTAATAATGTTTCCTTACCTTAAATATTTTCAGCATGTTTTCTGATTTCTAACTTCATGGTGTTTGTTTTTTTGTAATTATATCATTATCTATGTTTTTTTCATGTTTTAGGTGTTGTCTAATGCTGTAAAGTGCTTAGAGCTTCTAAAGATTAGGTGCAATACAAAGTCCTCATTATTATTATTTTTCAAGCACTTGGGAGCAGCCATTTTGATAGCTGTCTGCTTTAGATAGAGCATAGTTTCTGATGATAGCAACAAATATTATACTAAAAGACAGGAACATGAAAGTTACTACAATTATTAAGTTGACTTTATTTTTGAATTCTAAGACTTAATTCCCCCATAATTAAGGTAATTTCACACACAATCCTTTCACAAAGCATATTGTATCATCAAGAACAAAACAGGCATAATTAGCTTATTTTCATACATAACATCAATGTTATTGTACCATTTTATTGAGAAAATCATACAAGATGATACGAAAAAGAGAAAAGCACAAATGTTCATGTTTGTTTAAAGGTTCCACTCGAGTTTTGTACTTTACATAGGGATTGATTTTTAAAGAAAAAGAATTTTACAGGTTTTCTCTACTGGTTATCCTGGTTCATATATTTCTTAGGCATTGTTAAAATAATTTTTAATTCCCTTTATTTTGATGGATGCTTGATGGGTGTATTTGAGTTTTAGATTATACAGCTTGGCCTTACTTCACATGCACATCTCAATAGACAATGTCCTTTTCACTTCATGGACTTCAAAGGTAAATAGGAGAAAGAAAAAAAGTTTTTATGCATTTTTTAATTCATTCCTCACACTTTCAGAAGCTGGTATTGTCTACTCTGACAAAATTCATTTGCCCTATTTTTATAACTGCAAAGTTAGTTTTCTTTGGACTAGTTCTGGCTCATTTTTAAAGCACACAAGTAGCAACCATTTTGATAGCTGTCTGCTTTAGATAGTGCATAGTTTCCATAATTACCAAATGGAAAGAAGTTTCAGTCACAGTACATGAAAGTAGCATAGAGGTAGCCAACATTGTCTCCATTGGGCATGTTGCCAGTGCAAACAAAGACCTCATATCTGTCCCTCTCTTGGAAGTCCATTAATAAATGCAGAGCAGAACCAGTGACTAACATCTTTGGGATTGTCCCTTACTTTACTGCATGCATTAATGATGATCCTCTAATCTCTCAGCATACGTTCCTAAGAAATTCTATTACTCATTTTGTTATGCTCCATGTATGAACTTCATATGCACTTCAAAAAAGTTTTGCAGTTTTAAAACAAAAAATTCCAAGAACTGGCCAAACATGAAATACTATTATTGAAAAATGCATTTCACTACAGATCTTTTACCCATTTTGCTAGGAGTACTTACATTTATGAGTTTAAAAAAAAATCTAGGTGCATTAAGTAATCTCCATACCAGCATAATATCATGTAAGTGACTGTTGATTTATGATACTGTATGTACTTGCTTATAAGTCGAGTCCAACTGCAAAATGCACAGACCCCGATCTGCCATCAAATAATGCAGTGGCAGATCTGGGATTGTGTAGTTTTTGTTAGGAGTAATCAGTAGAACAAACAATAAACACCCTGAGCTGCAGGCACATTATGCTATGGCAGATCTGAATCTTTGTTGTTTGCATTTTGATTCGACTTATAAGCGAGTGTATATAGTCAAAGTTCATTCAAACAGATCAGCACAACTTGTCTGTCATTGAGTTTAGATAATCATGACTTTCTTGTGTCATTCTTATGTAAGAATGGTATTAGTAAATTTGACAATTTATGTATATTCCATTAAGTATCAAACAAAACTTAAGTAATATCCATGAATTGACAGCATCATTCGTGTACACACTCCCTTTTTCTATATATCTAAAATTATTTGCAAACCAGTTTTTTATATATATATATATATATATATATATATATATATATATATATATATATATATATATATATATTTATATATTTATATATAAAATCCTTCCTTTCTATATGAAAATGAATATGCACTGATATGTTTTGTTAAGAGTAGATAAACATCTTTCAACCAAATTTAAATTTTGTAGATTTTATTAGCATGATGGTTACTGTTCCTGTCTGATAATATAAGAGCTATGGTGTGACTGCTTGCATTGCAATAAGTACAAAGATGCAACAAAAATCTATATTGTAAAGTATTTATTGAATAAGGTAGAAACAGAACCATTTTATCTAATCATGCATTAAGTAAGTAACAAATGTGTTTAAAAATTTATAACTATGCAGTCAAAAACTAACAGCTAGAGACAGTACCTTGCGATCTTATTGGCATACAAAATCTATATGATCATCTCATATCACTATGTCAGTACCAACAAAATCATCATGTCTGAATAAGACAAGTTTTTCAACAAGAAAATCAAATGTGATTTACTTTTCTATAATGGGGCCAACACAACCCTCGCATGAGTCTTCATAGAATTGTTCACAACACCGAACGGGTATTAAAGGGAGAGAGAGGGCAGCTAAAGTTTTGGTGCTTTAAACAAAAGCATGATGAACAAATACATTTTTTTTATTTCTTTAATAGAATAATCTTTTCATGTTTGAAAGAACTTGCAAAATTAACAAATTTGGCATGTTTAAAAATTTTAGAAAATTTAAGATTATAGGTAATAAAGAGTGATAATTTCTACTTTTCAACAGAAATAAGCCAATATTGTCAAAGTCCTGGTGCACTTTTGCCATGAAACAGTCCTGCGTCATTTTCTCACATGGCTCCACTGTCACAATACTCAACTTTTTGTCTAACATAATGTATGGGAATGGGTATTGTGTGGATAAACTTGTTGAGAATATTGTAAATCTTTTCATTAGTGTTTTCAATGATACAATACCCACATTTGAAATACAATATAAATTTTCAATGCTTATGCTACGGTCAACAGAAATCTTACTAAAACAAAATCATGTTCTGGTCCCAAATTATTCCTTCATAACTTTCAATAACTTGAATTCAGTCAACCAAAACACCTACTCTGAAAACTGAAATAATTTTTAAGTCCCTAGAATAAATTCTGCACTAAAATGAACCCCATGAAACTGAAGCTGATGGTCTTTATACATGCTAGAACAATTCGGAGTTAACTAAAAACCATCCTAAAAATATAGATACAATGATATCATAACTTTCACAGATATAGATTTTAAAACTTTACTGAATATTGACATATCTAGAATATTCCCCAATTATTTCCAAAGATACACCTGCTATATAAAAATCATGTTTATAGTGTCATATTTCCACACCATAAATACTGTATGTTACACTGCTACAGTACACTTAGCAAGATCACACTGCAAGGCTACAAAGCAATGCAAAGTTGCAATGTCACATGGTAAGGCAACTAAGTAATGTAAGGTCTCATTGTCACATGGCAAGGCTACTGAGTAATGCAAAGTCTCAATGTCATGCAGCAAGGCTATTTAGTGATGCAAAGTCAATGTCATAACAGCAGCTGTTGAGCAAAACAAAGCCTCAACATCACACAGCATGGCTATTGAACAAAGCAAAGTCTCAAGGTGACACAGTAATTATACTGAGCATTGCAAAGTCTCAATGTTGCACAACAAGGATATTGAGCACTGCAAAGTCTCAATGTTGTACTGCAAGAATACTGAGCAATGCAAAGTCTCAATGTCACATGGCAACAATACTGAGCAATGCCAAGTCTCAATGTCACATGGAAAGGACACTCAATAATGCCAAGTCTCAATGTCACATGGCAAGGATACTGAGCAATGCAAAGTCTCAATGTCACATGGCAAGGATACTGAGTAACACAAGGTCTCAGTGTCACATGGCAAGGCTACTGAACAATACAAAGTCTCAATGTCACACAGCAAAGCTGCTGAGCAATCCAAAGTTTCAGCATCACATTGCAAGGCAAACTGTGTCACATCCAGAAATTAAAACACATAATAATGTATTTCATTATACCACAGCAAATAGTTGTCATATCCATAAACTATAACATGTAATGATGATATATTGGGATTTCAAGATATCTGCAGCAGTAGATATAAAACACCTCTACAGCAGTACACATCAAAGCTTCAATATCACAGAATTTGTTATGCTTGAATTGAAATAAATAGTTTTATCACAGAAATGTATTTCATAAACACTATAAATAGATATAACTACACTTATTAATACATATTTCATATATATGAATACATTAAAAGCAACATATGTGTATTAAAATAAAATAAAAAATGTGAATATTTCTGTAATAAAAACATTATTAGGACTTGTAAGCTATCTATGCAGTGTACAAAAAATATGTATTCCAAAGGCCTCCATAACCAGCCTAGGGTCAAGGGTGTCAATAAACTACTTTCATTCAGCTCAAAACTTCACAAATACTACAGCTAACTGGCTTTTTCAATTACATATCAGCTATATCAGTGTTACATAAACCTGAGGAAAAATGCTATCTATGGAGTATCAATTTTGTGGGTGATCAACAAATGTAATCATCAAATATTTTAAATATCATCATAACAAGTCATAAATGCCATCAAATTTCCTAGATATCAGTATTCACAGTACAGTTCAAAGCTTGTGTTCTTCATCACAAATATAACAAAGTTTTTCACCAAACATTTTTCAAGTATAATGTCAAACAAAAACTCTAAGAATCACTTCATAAATATTCCAATTCTTTTTGACTTCCATTCATAACAGAACTTATACCAGCCATCAAATAATGGCAGGGCTAAAGGTTGGAACAGATAATTAATAGATTTAATTTCTTTTTACATAATTACATTTTGTGTCTTTCATCATTATCATTAAGGTAAGTAGCTGACTGCTTGTATACATACACCATAAAAAAAAGAGTTCCATTTAGAATAAAATAATTTAGTTTTATCTTTACTGGCATACTGTCTATAAATTTTTAACATTTTTGAAACACTTTCTCATGCCAACATTTGATTAAAGGAACACTATAAATTTTCCTTATGATTTCTATTTACAAATATATCTATTTAGAAACTGGATATTTAAAAAGAATCAAACCAAGTACAAATTACCACCCAACTTCTTTCAATAAAACTGGCAAATAATTATAGTACAGTATTTCTCCATGACCAGCTCAATGGGGTTTTTCTAGTAGACACATTGAAATGGGGGTGGGCTATTAATTGGTCCAGCCTTTCCTCAAATCACTCAACTGACTGACATCAGCCTAATAACTAAATACAAGAACTGCTGGTCAAAAAATCCAAGTCTGTGGCATACTTATGTAGAAATATTTTCCAATGCTATTGATTGTTTTAACAACAGATTTTTCTCTATTATTTTATCATCATCCATATTTGATGCCATCTTTTGTCTAACATTAAAAGGCCTTTATGCCATGACAATGGTACTCATATTCTTCTGAGCAGTTTCTGAGACATATCTAAATGTTTTTTCTATTTTTAGTAACAGTGAACATATTTGATGGCAGAATTACATCATTTTTACAACTTTAAATCCCTTCATACCATAGTGATTTCTGTCAAATTCGGTAAAATTCTGAAAATGCTTTTCTTCAAAATCATGTAAAAGTTTTTCCATTTTTTGGAATGGTGGCTATATATGATGGTGGACAGGCATCATTTGTACCATGTATACTTGTTTATGAGTCCAACTGCAAAGACCCAGATCTGCTGTTCCACAATGTGCCGGCAGATCTGAGTTTGTGCAGTTTGTTAGGAATAATCAGTAGAACAAACTGTATAGATTCTAATCTGCAAGCACATTGCGCTATGGCAGATCAGGATCTTTGTTGTTTGCAGTTTGACTTGACTTATAAGCAAGTATCATGGTAACAATATGATGTCATTCTGTCAAATCTGGCAGAATTCTGTTGTTGTTGTTGTTATAGGGTTTAACGCCATTTTTTCAGCACAAGATAGGCTATACATGGCGGCCAGTATTAATGGTGGAGGAAGAACCCTGGAAAACCCCGGGAAGAACCACCGACCCACGAGAAGCTACTGGCGGGCTTTCTCACGTACCCACGTTAGCCGAGCCTGGACTCGAACTCACGCAGACAGAGGTGAGATGGCAGTGATCCGTAACGGTCAGCGCTTTAGACCACTCAGCCACTCGGGGCCCCCGCAGAATTCTGTTGAAAAGTGTTTAAGAAGTCTTTCTCTGTTATCAATAATACCCATATCTGATACAAGATCAGCATAATTTGTATAAAACCAAAATCCTTTATGCCATGTTTTTTTTGGGTACACGACTGTTAAAAGGTTTTTGAGAAAAACTTGGTAAACCTTGTCTGTTTTTTCTGTAACAGTGGCTATATCTGGTGGTGCATTTGTAAAATTTTGAAAGAATTTCATGCCAGGATGCCTTCTGTCAAATTTGGTTAATTTCTGTTCAGCAGTATTTTAGATGTCATATTGTTCTATTTTTATTAATGACTGCTGTATTTGAGGGCAGATCACCATTTATATAAACTTGAAAGGCCTTCACACCAGATGCTCTCTAAATATTTAGTTGAAATTAATCCATTGGTTTTTGAGGAGTTGAAATGGCAACTGTGGACAGACAGTGCAAGGCATATCCTAAACACAGTTCCACACCACCGGATCACTTGGCCTATCATACATACTAGCTTATAAGTCAGGTCCAACTGCAAATTGCATAGACTCAGATCTGCTGTCATATAATGTGCAGGTAGATCTGGGTCTGTGGAGTTTGTTAGGAGTAATTAGTACAACAAATAACACAGACCCTGATCTGCAGGTGCATTAAACACATGTACACATATAACCTAAAAAATTCATGCTTGGAAATAAAATTATGGCTTGCTTCTACATGTATTAGGTTGGCATTAGAATTTCCCAAGAAGTTGCCACATTTTGCCCTGAAAAATACTGACATACCGTTAAAGAGTGTCAGAAATGGACTTACAATTTGGAATCTTCCATTCTAGATCTGGTTTCTATTCACAGTTAGTCATTACCCATTTATTAACCATTATTTTCTTTCATTATTCCCTGTCTTCTCTGAAAGTTTTCTTTTCAGACTAATAATAGTTCAATTTATTGCTGAATAAGGCATTTCTGAATGTTTGTATTGAAATTTAATTTATTACATTTATTAACGATGAAAATACATCATGCTAGCAGATATAAGCAACTTCAAGATGAAAAACTGTAAAGAACAGCACATGTCCCATAATTTTCAAACACCAAATGCTTTTGTTTTTACTGATATGAATCATGTCTGAGAATTTTATTGCCATTGGCAATTCTGGCAATTGCTAGCATCAATATGGTTCTATAATTTATAAATAAGATTTATCACATTTAGCTGCGAATGACGCACTCGACTGTAAACAGCATAGATCTAGATTTGGTGCTGAATGATGTGATAAAAGGTCAAGGCCTACAGTGTTCATTTTACTCACAATCTGCGGCAAACAACACAGACTCTAATCTACTGGCCCATCATGCAACATCAGACATGGATCTATGCTGTTCACTTCTTTGTGCTTGGCATACATGGGTATCTACAGTATGGTTAAATTGTCTGGCATGAAATTGAGCTTCTATAATTAGCCAATCAGAAAGAAGATTTCAAAAGCTTTCAAATCTAACATTATTTCTGATTGGTAAAAAAAATCTCAAGGTCAAACTTGAGAGTTTTATGAATTCTGGGCTAAATATTAAAGTTTCAAACTTACTATGCATGATAACTACTAAATATGGAAAATCACGTAAAATTTTAATACTCCATAAAATTTCTCTTCTGGAAACTCAGCTGCTTGTTTTTATTTTAAAAATAGAACAGAAAATCAATACTGCATGATTAATGTTTAATTTGTAAGCCTTTTTCTAAATACACCGAGTGTTTATTGATATTAATAGTTTATCCAAGATGAAGATGATAGAAGAACTGTCACAGAACAACAGTGAGCAACATTACTTTAGCTAAAGTAAAAACAGGCAAATTCAAAAGTTTTTTTCTCATTTAAAATAAAATATAGTCATAAAATAACACAATGAAAGGATCTATTGGCCTGTCAAACTGCAACAACCACAATAGCACAGATGCCAAACAATGACCATGCTTGTATTAGGAATCCAAGCATCAATTTTTAAAAAATCTAATTAGCCTATCCAGAATGGATAACCCATTCATTAAAAACCAAAAACTTCTACACAATCAACTGGTACACAGTCACTATCAATTAAGGTCCAGTGAGAATAAATGGTGCACCCATTCCTCAAATTCCAGAACCTTGAAACCCTTCAGTGTTTTTTGTTCAAAACCAAAAGAATAAACATTAATTTCCTTCTTGAATTATCTGCATCATTATTTTCTCTAACATCTGTGACCCAACCATTTTTCACTTATATACAGTCTAACTGACTGGTTTGTAATGTATATTTGGATTATTAATTTCAGAAACTAAACTGTGTTTCGTATTAGTGCTAAAGTGCTTTTTGTCCTATCTGTGTCCACAAAGAAAATTCATTCAAAATGTTTATAAGGATACAATTTTGATTTTCTAGAATTCTTGTCAACATAACTTGGAATGGGGAATTTTCATTCAAAATTCATAATAATTACCCAAAACTCAGGAAGGGTCTGGCATCTCTGCAATAGACCCAGCTGCCAGTGTACAAATATGTCAGTAAATCAGGCCTGGGCTCTTAACTTTTAATTCTAAGATGAAATGGAGTGGACCCTGATCTACCAGCCTATCCACTCTGCCTATTTTGTTAATGGTAATGTAACATCAAGCATATGCCATTTTTGGAACTTATTTAATGAAAACCAAGTCTTACTTTACACAACGGTCACTATGATAAACATCATGGTTTCTATGACATCTGCCATGAAATATGGTTTAAGACTAATTGGGGTTAAAATGTTCAGTCAGTAGTGTATGTTTGATTTATATGGATAATTCTGTTACATAACACCATCGACTTTCATAATGCAATGGTATTTTAATTGTATGAAGCATGTAGCATACCTACATCCATTGATGGTGCACTTAGGTATTCTTACAAAAATCTGCATCAAGTTAATCAGTCTGGCTTGTACTAACTGATCATTGTTACTCACCCAGTCAAGCTAGAACTAATCATTTTCACTTGCCCCGTTTTGCTAACCCAGAATAAACTCTTACTCACACAGCATTAGCTATTATAGATATTTAAAAGCTGATATGTTTATGACCAAAATTCAATGATGTGAAAAAGTTCTTTTCATAAATTTAGTTTGTAACTCTTTTAACAACAGCTTTAAGTAATTACAAACTGAGACCAGTCTTTTCTCACTATTTCAAGATGAGTGAATTTTCAACCCCTGGAGAGGTCCAGCAAATGTATGCATATAGAAAACCTTGTATAATCGTTATTTTTACAAGATAAATTTGAAATTGACAGTTATATTTACAGCATGCCTCTCAAAAAGTAATTATTTGAATAAGAAATATTACTAAAGCACCACATTCGGTTCCAAAGTTTCAGTTTAGCAAAGGTTAAAAAAAACTGCATGCATAACACTAGCTGACAGTCACTCTTAAAACCCCACAAAATTTCTCAGTCATACAGTATTTCAGTAGTACCCCCCAGCCAGTGGCTGTCTTCTTGATGTGGCCATAATCCCATGGCACAAATGATTGTGTGTCCAAAAGTCCCCCCCCCATGTTGCCAGTAGCCAACATATTAGTGTAAATACTTGAATTTCCTCATTACAAGTGGCCACATAACAAGATTTATAGACAGAAATCTCACAAATATCTATCAATATCTAAAATTCAACACCACATTGAAATTTGTACCAATAAAGTATACCCAATTTTAATCCATACAATGACTGATGTAATGTATCTTTACTGCTTTGTATTACTTAGATGTTTGATTTTGTCACTTTGATAATTACTGGCTATCAATACCACTGATAATTATCGAGATGACAAAGCTAACAGCTTAGAAGCACAGTATTGTTCTGCTCAAATTGGTGTAACATCCAGTCTATACTGGCTTTGATGGTTTTTCTCTCATAGACAGCAAAATATATTTGAAAGAATACCAGGCTAAAACCACTCATTTAGCATAACAAGCTCACATCCTTCATAGGCACTGAGCATGTTCTGTTATAACTACATAATATCTATGAAGGAATCAATTGTTGCAAAAAGTGCAAATGGTGTCAAACATCAGATCTGAAGCATTTTTCTAAATGAAAAAAGGAAGAGTCCTTTGATCACTGCTGAGGAATTCTGATGTCAGAAAGATTCAAGTAACCATCATTAGTTATACACTCTACAGAAGTGGGACAATGGACAGGACATACATTGAAAGTTACAGCCAAACATCTGTACCCTGATTTTATTGACAAAGTGGTTTTGTATCAAGACTGATGATTATTATTTTAAATAACATTAATATAAGTTTTATCACACTAACATGATTTATAAATAAAATTATAAATATTTAAAAATTAGTTACACCTTTCATACTTTACATGTAATTATTAGTCATGTTTGAATGATCCCCCTCTAGAAATGCCAACCATCTTACAAGTCCATATCCCTGCTGCTGAAGAGGTGGCCTTGAGTAATAGGCATACATTCTTATAAGATCATGTTTAAAGCATTGTACAACTTCTATATGTATATACTGCTTACTGTATGCATATGGTTTGGATCATCCTGTCATATTTACGAGTCATACAGTCGTATCTATTTACAGGATGTATTCTCACAACTTTGATATCCTGGCATAACAAAGTATCACACACCTGGAGGACTTGAAAAGTTCAAGACTGGCTGTAATTCTTGACTTATAAAAAATTACAAAATATTTTCAACTTTAGAATTGATTATAACTAGTATTATCTGTATTTCAGTCCCTGTGTTATCCATTATGTTTCCTTGACAACAAGAAGGAAATGTGGTTTTGAAAAAGCAAGACTGGTACACTATTATAATGATTGCACGATTTAAATGGCTGGACCACATCATGAGACCTGACTCTCAGGTCGTGGCTGTTGGTACAACTTGGAGTATCGCTGACTGAGAGTTTGTGTGTTGGGAGGTATCAGGGATGACTTAATTTCACGACTGAAAAAGAAGAAGTGGAGAAATATATCAATAGCTCAACAGATAACTATGCTATAAATACAAAGACCTGCCTATAGTAAAAAAAAAATTCCTTCTCAGGTGATATTTTCCATACATCTGACCCATTTTAAGTAAGGTGTAATGAGATATCACATTCTGCTGTTGATCACTTGGAAAACATGCATATTAAAAGTTAAAAAGTAGGGTCTTATTATTTATGGTCAAATTGAATTTTGTTAAAGTATACTGTGGTCAAAGTGATCTCAAGTTCAGTCAGAAACTGCTGTTCTGAACTCCATGGAGGTCACTGACTTCTTGCTAGATCTTTGAACTCCATGTCATCTTTGCTCTTCGAATTCATGACAGTGTCGATCATCTCTTATAATGTGGACAATACTCAAATCAGCATGACATAATGCACTATCAATGTAATTGTCTATTTTCCTGCTTTGTTTCCAAGCAAGGCCAAGTATCAGAAAGTTCTTTTTATGCTTCTGTACTGATTGTTAGGATTCTTATAAGGCTGATTATACCCTTCTCCTTCAAGTATTGTTAGATGCCATTTCCAGATAATGCCATCACATAAAAACAAAACCTTGATCATATTGGCATTTAAAACCACTAATTGTTAATTGAGCACAGTACCAGTCTTGAAGTTGGGGAACACTGGATACAATTCTTAATACTAATATAGCCACTGGCTGTAACAACACGGTGGAATTCTGAAGAAAACCCCCCAAATTTTTCCAGACATTTTATCAGTGTTATAAAACTCGCACATAAATTTTGACTGTACATGAATGTTTATGGGTTGTTTTTTTTTCTGGCAGTCAAAAATCATCCTGTGCTTACCCAATACATAACTGATGATTAAGACAGCTTTAATCAGTACCTGCTATAGGGACATTTATGTCAGAAAAATGCCATGTGGTACATGAGTTTGATTATTCTGAAGTTTGCTCTTACTTCATTCAAGTATATGTGTTGTTTACTACGTCATCTATAAAAATTTTACTTCCTTAATTATCGGTTTTTGGTCGGTGACTAATTTTCATTTCCTAATGTAATACTTGCCTGTCAATACTGACTTGCTTACCTCTGGGATGCTAAGTCCTCTTGTCTAAGCTCTTAATTCCAACATTCCATTATACAGAACATTCTAGAAATCTAGAACACAGAGAATCTAGACCAAGTCTGACTACCACGTCATCAGGTCATGTCACGTATACTTTTCCTCTTTGACTTGGACCCTGTCTAAGCTTGAGCCATCTAAGCTGGGTGGGAGTTGTAGTTGTTGTTGGGTTTAATGCCATTTTTCAGCACAAGATAGGCTATGCATGGTGGCCAGTATAACTGGTGGAGGAAGAACCCCGGAAAACCCAGGATGAACCACCGACCCACGAGAAGCTACTGGCAAACTTTCTCACGTACCCACGTTAGCCAAGTCTGAGACTCAAACCCACGTAGACAGAGGTGAGATGGCAGTGATCCAGAACAGCGAGCGCTTTAGATCACTCGGCCACTTGGGACCCCTAGCTGGGTGGGAAGTGGGAATCTTCCAGTAGTGACGGGTAAGTATTACATTATTAAAATTAGTTTTACCTCCCCAAAAACAACATTTAATTGTAGCACTGCAATAACTATCTGAATTATCTTGATGAAGTTGCCAATTAAGAGGGAGACTGATATCTTGATGAAGTTGCCAATTAGGAGGGAGACTGATGGTCTTAAAATCTTGTTAAAAAAAATTATATACACATGCTCACAGTAGGTGTGTCCACTGCTGTAATTGGCAGCCGACTGGGCCATTTTCTGTGCTGCTAAATATTGGACACAAGGAAAATATGCCTTTATTCTAGTGTGCCAAAGACCAATGGCAACAGATAGTAAAAGAAGAAAGTGGTGTGAGACTGCCAAAGGCAGCTCTCACAACATCATCCAATGATGAATAATTAAAACAGGTCCATGAAGTAGCAATAGTCCTAACTAAATGGGCTATGATATTCATGAATTAAATGTCCCTTTCTGTGAGGAACTGAAAGCTCTACTGATAATGAGGACAGTCCACTTGGAAGTGGTGGACACCAAAATATCAGTGGAGCCCTTATTAAGTCAGAAGAAACTTTTCTTACCCCAACATCAAAGTACTGTTACATGTCTAGGCTCTTACAAAAAATAACAAGAAAAGAGTGAAGACAACAAGCTTTGTAAAATTAAACAAATAATTTATTTCTCCAGAAAAACATGGTAAAAATGAGAAAAAGGACTTACGGTTTATGAATCAAATCCAAAATTAATCCAAGAATTCAAAAACAGAAGTCCTATTATTAAAAAGCCTAAATGAATCTGAGTTCGAGTCCAATGAAATTCAAAATGGAGAGCGATGACGCATGCAATAGTCAGCATTGTACTGATGTGTCAACAGTTCCTTGTTGAATCACAGAAAATAATATTCCAGTTTGGAATTCCAAATAATTTTCAATAAATGTCTTTGTCCAAGAATTTTGTAAGCAGCACTTATATAAACTTCCAGGGAAAAGAATCACTAATTCCAAAAAATAAAAATTCAACTCAAACCAGTCACAACATATGTTTAAAGCCCGATTGGCTAATTCTTATCAAGAAAACAATTATACACTAAGTTAAAATGCAAAACAGATTCCCGTATGAGGGTCATGTGATCATCCTTCTAGAACAACATAAAAGCTTTTTACATGCCTAACATCACATACTCCCAGTATGGCCTTAACTGAAATCATTAGTTCTTACTCTGGTAATGAATGAAAAAAAATATTAAAAAAATATAAAAAAGTTGTCTACCCAAAACTGACACTGGTTCTGAATCAAGGTCAGCAACTAGATACAGTGTTTCTACTACTGGTTTATCAAAATTAACAATCAGGTCAAACAGAACTGAATTAATTCTCTGGACAATTTCAAATCCAGTAAAATAAAGTTACATTACAATAACATGTCATGGAAATAAAAAAAATTTAAAACTAACAAACAAATAATTAAATTACATATACATAACAGTATAGATTATGTAATTACTTTGATTGGTAATTAATCTGACTGGTCACTACAGCTGGGTAATCACTGAGTGACTTCCAACATTAGAGCATAGTTTATGAATCAATAATTACTTTGATTAGTCACTACAGCTGAGTAACTACGGAGTGACAGCCAACATTAGAGTATAGCTCATGAATTAGTAATTACTTTGATTGGTCACTACATCTGAACAACCATGGACTGACAACCAACATTAGAGTATAGTTCATGCATCAGTAATTACCTTGATTGGTCAGTACATCTGAGTAACTATGGACTAACAGCCAACATTAGAGTTGACAGCCAACAGTTCATGCATCAGTAATTACCTTGATTGGTTACTATATCTCAGGCCTCACATGAAATATATTCAGTCTACTAATCAAATTTCTTGAACTCCTTCAAATACACAACCTGTTAAGTGTATCTTATCACAATATACAGTCATCAATATGGAAAGTTTACCAATCAATAAACATATTTAATCCTACATCCTACTGCACTGATTGGGGATGACTTTCCATGTAGGCAGGCATTTATATAGCCTGGAGTGTATGTGTGTTTTTTTTAATATTTTAAACATAGCTTTAACAACTTTAGTCATATCGTTACAATGTCTACAGTGAGACAGTTTATAGTGATGTCTAACATTGGGGCATCATGCCACAGACATGTAGCATCATGTCCCACCCAGTCACATTAAACTGACATCAGGCCAATCAGTCCTAACACTAATCTCTTAAGGCTGAGTGCCAAGCAAGGCCACTGCTAGTACCATTTTTATAAGTTGTTGGTATTACTCAGCCAGGGTTCGAACCCATGACCTCCTGCATCTGAGGCAGATGCTCTAATCACTTAGACCACCGGAGTGGTCATATCGCATGGAAAAATCTATGTAGTCATAAGCTAAACACAAATACTTAAGTTATGTTAGTAAAGCATATAATGTAGCTCACAGTGACCTTATTTGGTTGATGGCTGTTGTATTAACAATAGTGTATTCAATTACAAAGTTTCAAGATTCAATTGCATAAACAGCACCCAATAAATGAAACTAATAAAACTAAATTTCAACAAAGTTACTGATGCATGAAATATTGGTCATATAGATCTTCTGTTTGCTCAAAGGGATTAGTACTTATCAAGATGTATCCATCACCAGGTTTCATGATTCTAGATAGGATAGTATGCCAAAACCTGATGTAGTCATGAACTTCAGACAAGGAATACACTCATGAAGTCTTTACCTGCTTCATGGACCCTCAGGAAATATTAATCTGGAGTTGCTGACCTAGACAATTCTATATCAAGTAAAAGTGTCTGTCATATCAAAACTGATCTCAACAGTACACATACTGAAACAAATTAATTTTTCACCCAATACCCTTGAAAAGCTTCTAATGAATGGGAAAGAGATAAAATTACACATATAAATATATAAACAGGAAATTTAAATTAATTATTAATGAAATTATAATATGTATCAGAGTTTAACAACAAGTAATCAAAATAATATATATTTGATGCCAATTAAAAGTAAGGTTTTAAAAATCTAAAACTGAAGAAATACTCTAAAAACTGTCTGAAGACAAACCATTCCAAACAAATGTAAAGACATGTGCAGTATGAGAAGTTAAAGACAAAAGGTAAATATGTTAAAATTCTGTAACATATAAAATAAAACGATAAAACATAGTCTTTAAAATATTGGGTTAATGTCTGTTATGTACATGGCACTCCATCAAAAACTTTAAGATTTGCTTTTGTGATGCATCATGAGAAAGATTCTTCATTGGCTTCAGATCAAAAACTTTCTGTCTCAAAGGATGAAAGCAGATATGTTTGACAAGAATGTGCTCCACTTTCAGTGTACATTAACAAGGTATGCACTCTGGTGAAGGTTCACACTTCAGAGGTTATGTACAAGTCAGGTGAACAGCATTATGGAGCTAGACCCTGTTTCTTGTTCAGTCTGATGAGCTCGCATCAGGCTGAAATTTGTTTTGGGAAAACAAAGAGCTGACATGTGTACTTTAAAGATGGACTATCTCTTTACAAATTGCAGCTAAGGTATTAGGGTAATACAGCTTTATTATACAAACGTTTTAACAGAACTGTGCAAATAACTCCATATTCCCAACCCCTTCCCCCTGGAGGCTGCATGTATTGATATCCTTGTCTTGTTTGAAAAAGCAAACTTGATAGGATATTTCAGTATTTTATTAGATAAATGTGGTACAGTACCTTGACTGGGGGTTGGAATGATCATTGTCCAGAGCAGATGGCATTCCTTGTGATGCATTTTTTGCCTCTGAGGCAAACTGGTAGACTATCAACAAGCAGTCTTTACACAGCTGGACAATCCGTCTACAACAATTTAACTCATCCTCTGCGATGTTTTCGGAACTTTTGCTGAATATTGTCTCCCAGCTAGCTACTCCTCTAAAACAATATACACAAAGAGTAAATATTAGGTGTTTCTCTGCTCCTTCAATGCTTGGTGGTGGTCCTCATTACAGTTAAGATAAGTATTCTTCTCTACAGGTTAAAATAATTTATTTGCTTAATTTTGTATGATTTCATTGATAGGGTTACTTGAGTGATAGTCTATCATAATGTGGCTATTATCAGTCTAACAGTTTATTAAAAAAAGTGTTAAAAATCACAAACTCAACAAAGTTAGTATCAAATGGAACAATCCTGATACCAAAATGGAATTGAGGTTTAAAAAGAGTTTGGAGGAAGCAAAATGAATGCTGTTTACTGTGTTTACTTGTATGTAATGTGTACTTATCTGTGTGTAACATGTACTCACATGTCTGTAAATTATACTCAAATAAGAATATCACAGACCAAGATCTGCCAGCAAATAATGCATCAACAGATCTGGATTATACATAGAACCACATGAGTTTGACCTTTCATCCATAACAAAGTTTTAAAAAAATTATAAGTGTACGTATACAATAAATATATATGTCCATTTCATTTTTGTCCAAACTTGTCACAATTTTTTCCAGACAAAAACTCAAACTACTAAGTCAGCACTCAGTGATCATTAGTGAGCAATGAAGAATAGCTACTTCCACCACACAGGCTTTTATATGGGTACTGATATGCCTGATTAGAACTGATGCATAGTTACAAGACAACAGTCAATTAGAGAGGAGAGGTGAAGTCTTCCTTACCCTCCATGTGTATATTTAAAGTGAAGGTAGTGGTATAATTTGTTTTTTTTTTAATTTCATCATTTTTCTATTGGTAGAATCAGCATTATAGAACATGATTTGTTGACACATTATGGGCCAGTGCTGTTTACACTTGATTCTGCATTATACATGAGCCAAACCTTGTGTCAGAAGAATACAAATAAAAACATGTCGGAGCTGGAATGTACAAGTAGTAAAATATTTCTTATTTATATGAACTCAGATACACAGATTTCATCAGCTCTGTGATAAGTAAAAAAGCAGACTTAGATGAAACATTATTCGTCCAGATTAACAAGTCTGGAAATCAAAATATAGATATTCGGTCATCAACTGTAAAATGATTCAGCCAAATAAGAGTGATTGCTGAATCTTAGGCACACAAGACTGATCCAAGACAAGGTTTATTTACCCTGAAGAGGAGAAGCAGTTCCAAAGCCCCTGACCATGACTCCACAGGAGCCTATTGAAGACACGGCTGAAGATCCTAGACAGTCGCAGATTGTCCACATCACTGACTCGCCACGTCCTCTGTAAAACTGCCCGAACATTGGACTTGACAATATCTACTACCTTCCTGCGCTTGATGGAGTCCAACTTGACCAGCCAGTAGGAAGCTATCCTGGGCTTGTGGAATTTCCAGTTTTCATGAAGCTGAAAAATACAATGCAAAGATGCAGAAACATTATCATAGATGATACATATAATTCGTTTCTTTTGGGGGAGCATGAACATATATATATAAAGCTGCAATCCTGAAATTCGAATGGCTCTTGGCATATAAATTCCTCAAAAGCTCAATATTCAACAAAAAAGCAACACCCTTGTTACTATGTTTGACAAAGTGTCAGATTTGGCAACACCCTTGTTACTATGTTTGACAATGTGTCAGACTTGGCAAAACTCTTGTTACTGTGTTTGACAAAGTCTCGGACTTGGCAACACCCTTGTTACTACGGTCAAACCCACTTATCTCGACCTCAGTTATCTCAAGAACCCACATATGTCAAGCATTTAGGTCCAGTCCCAAAAAAATCATTCTTTGTTACGCTATTTTTTGCCCACTTACCTTGACCCCTGTTAAGTCGATAACCCCGTTATGTCGGGCATAAGTTTCAGTCCAAAGTAACATGTGGACCTGCTTAATTCGATGAAATGCAACTTTTAACATCCATCTCTGAGAAATTTTACAAGAAATGATCCAGCGTCTCTGCTATTATCGGTACCTCGTACCGGCAATGATAGAAAAAAGTCACTACAAGACCATTTTACCGGTACAAATGCTAATCAACCAATCTCATCAATGCATGGTTTATCACTTGAATAGTGTGGAGAAGATTATGTTGTAAACAATACTTTAGAGTAAGGAAACTGAATGAATGTGTTTCTGACTTTTTACATAAGCTGCATTCAAAATGGACATTATCGCATGTCAACACCACGACAATATAGTTCGTCCCACACAGCATCATGAATTTGATCTTATCTGTAACTCGGAAAATTATCAGGTTAAATACCTAATTTATTTTACACAACATATTTAAAACAAATTCGGTAATAGTTAAAGTGTTTCCATAATTGGTGCAAGTGTAAACCTTCAACTGCAGCATGGCTAGATCTCGTGACTCACAATAATCTATAAATAGAAACCCGCAAAATTCCAAACTAAGCTACCCCCCTCCCAATGGTTATTAATTTGTTATGAACAAGAGTAATAAAAGCACCAACAGTATTGTAAAAAAAAATCCATAGTGCACAGTATTTTTTTAAATGAAATTGTCAATCGCAGTATTAAAATTTGAAAGAAAGAGGAGTGCTTTCATTTGTATTGTTTGTATTGTGAATATCAAAGTCTTGTAATCCATCAGAGAGATTAGCTGACCCTCCTTCTGGTGCTGTGTTCTTGCTGACGGTCACTGATCAAAGTCTGGAGGGATATGGGACTACAACTGTATGAATGGAATAAGTTGGCTTCATACAGAATTTGATGTTGAGACAGTTAACTTTAAAGACTTGAAACACATTTTACAGCTTGTTGGTACATGAATACCAACAGCCCCATCTTTTTCCGGTACGGAAGCAAATTTTATTGGTAAAAACCAGCATATACTGGTGTAAAGGAACCTCTGACACTTAAAATAAAATATATTGATTTTCACGCACAATATTGGTCAGTTACATTTTGCTGCTAGTCACAAGTCAACTCTAACGAAAGAAAATATTTTTTTTTTTAAAGTGTAGTCCTACATGTACATTTCTTCAATTGGCCTAGATTTTGGATAGCGTGAGAAATCATTGTCTTTCTGAGGCTACCAAAGCAATGAGGCTATTCACAGGGAAATAAAAACAACTCTAGACCACTGACAGTGTTGCAGTAACTTGTTGTTGTAAAAATGTGTGACTTGTTACTTAATCTCATTTAAATGACATCCAATCTTCTTTTTTTCTGCAACCGGGCATGACTGAATTATTATTTGAATTATTATTTTTATTGTGCATTAGAAATGCCATTTGTTGTTAGAAACAAAACTCCTCATTTTTGGTACTTAAGATGCATAATCATCGTTCTGCAGTTGATTTATCAACTAAACCCTGATATCTCAGGACCCAGTTATGTCGACGATTGTTTTGACACCCCTGACGTATCGAGATAACCGGGTTTGACTGTATGTCTGACAAAGTCTCAGACTTGATAACACCCTTGTTACTATGCTTGACAAAATCTCAGACTTGGCAGATGAAGCTATGACAATGCCATTTTAAAAATGAGCTCTGTCAGCTTGATGAATTTTAAAATCTTCTGCTTAACAATTACCAGACTCTAAATGAAAACCACTTTTCATGTTTACTGTTTAACTTATAAAAACCACTTTTTCATGTTGAATTTACAAATTATAAAAACCACTTTTTCATGCTGAAAGTGCAAATTATAAAAACTACTTTTTCATGCTGAAAGTGCAAATTATAATAACCAATTTAGTATCATGTGCTATAAGTCTGACATTCAGTTCACAGATACAGCAATCTCAAGTTCAGCTTTTCAAGTTAAAAATATAAGGGATACCATACTTACATACTTGTTAATGGATGTATATCAATTATGTTTCAGTTTCATTATGTTTACTGATGCATTTCAGTAATGTTTTAGTTTTATTATGCTTACAAATATATTTCAGTAATGTTTTAATTTCATTATGTCTATGAGTGTAATTCAATAATGTTTTAATTTCATTATGTTTACAGATGTATTTCAGTAACGTCTGAGTTTCATTATGTTTATGGATGTATTTCAGTAATGTTTTGATTTCATTACGGATTGAAATGACAAAAAGTGTATACAACTACCAGTATACAGTTGATCTAAAGTTTAATAAGGCCTAGCTAGCTTGCAAATACATCCTCAGCTGCTGCCAAAAATCAAATGTCTTACACTATATCAAAACTCTTCCAGACCTCTGCTATCTATCCAAGGGCACTTTATTCATCCATCTGCTTATTGTAGGAAGTTATATATATATAATGCTAAGTTATATATAAAAATGCTAAGTTTGTTTACTAGCTGTAACTACACCTTTTGGACATATAAGCTTTGCTTTAACACCTACAATTTATCTACCATTTATATTGATAAGTCATGTCCAACTGCAAATAATATTGACCCTGATCTGGCATTGCATAAAGTACTGGCAGATGATGGTCTATATTGTTTAATTACTCCTAACAAACAGCACAGACCAAAATTTGACAGCATATTATGTGATGGCAAATCTGGGTCTATGCAGTTTTCAGTTGGATCAGAATATAAGTTAGTAGACATGGTACCAGTGACCAATGGGAGGACCATCAGCATGGGTCTGGTGTGAGTACATATTATCATGTGGGTCAACATGTGGACAATGTGGAAACAACTTGGATTAAAGTATTGAAAATAAATAGTAACTTTGCATCTCAGAAACTACTGCTGTGATTTTACTAAAATTTTAAACCAACCTTTCATTTAATTTATAAAGTAAGTGTATACAATTTGGAATTATGTAATGGATTAGGAAAGTCTTTCTTAATGAGTATAGATATGGGATGGAATGATAATTAGAAAGGTCCATTTTCATTGAAAGTGTGTTAAATTCTTCAAAGAAAACAAGTATTTATTTTATTTTATTCAAAATTGAATTTCCAGTCATTTTCTACAGGTTTGTAGGACTTGATAACTTATTTCCAATTTTATAAAGTAAAAGTCAATTTCAAATGTCCACATTCAGTGTATGAACAACAACGAATTGTAAATGTTTTAAAAAACATGAAGAGATTTAAAAATAAAGAAGCACATATGTAACTGACAACATTTCCTTTAATCATGAAATTACTGACACAATTTACATACAATGCTATTTATGACTTGGTTGACCTGGATGCATTGGTGGCTCATTTAAAGGTAGTTTTGTATTTTAAGGGGCAATATTACCTCTATGATTTTTCAAGTTAGGGCCAACTCCTCCATCCATTTTTCAAAAGTGGACTAATTCTAAACTGAATGGGACAAATTTGGTTCTCGTACATTTGAAGTATGGACCACACAGAAGGATGTAATTAAGTGATTGGGGTATCCTCAAAACAGCCAAACAAAAGCTTCCAGTGAGATTTCTTATATCTAAGCATTTTTACCTTGTATAGATGATCCATGATTTTAAAAGTATTTACAATTACTAATGCGTACAAAGTTACTCTCTTTGGTCAAATGCACTAACCCTTCTGAGACAAAAAAAAAAAAATACATATTTTAGGTGAAGGAAAATAAAACACCACTGTCTGGAATGTTGGTATGTAAGGTTCCATTGCATTTTCATTTTAAATATTTAAATTCAAAGCAGATTTCTGGAAAACATTGAATCACGCAATACCAAACCCATATTTCGGATACTTAGAAGAATTGAACTACCTTCCCTGTTTGAATATGGTGACTAAATTTATCACCTGCAAACTTCACCAGTAAACTTAAGTCTCAGCAATGCAGCAATATAACCTATTAATGAAGTGTCCACAATGCAGTAATATAACCTATTAATGAAGTGTCCACAATGCAGTAATATAACCTATTAATGAAGTGTCCACAATGCAGTAATATAACCTATTAATGAACAATGCAGTAATATAACCTATTAATGAAGTGTCCACAATGCAGTAATATAATCTATTAATGAAGTGTCCACAATGCAGCAATATAACCTATTAATGAAGTGTCCACAATGCAGTAATATAACAAGTGTGCACAATGCAGCAATATAGCCTATTAATGAAGTGTGCACAATGCAGCAATATAACCTGCTAATCAAGTGTCCACAATGCAGCAATATAACCTGTTAATGAAGTGTCCGCAATGCAGCAATATAACCTGTTAATGAAATTACAAAAAGGCTTTTCCTGACTATATTTGTAAAAGAATACCCCTATAACAGCACACTAAGCAACATATCAAAATAAGCAACACAAGCAGCAGATTATTACACACCCATTTAATTCACATGGCTCTTGATCTGGTGTTCAAGACAGATATTCAATCCATATCACACACCTACACTATAACTATACTGGTGTCTTCACTAGCAACAGTGCATCGATAATCTCATACATACCAAATGAAACTTTTATAAATCTCCATTCAGTTTTGAATTTCATTCATACTATAAAACTATATATATTCAGGATGTGTAAAGAAGGGAGCTTGCATTAAATACAAAACTGCATTAATTTTGTATTTTGTGTTCTGAGTCAGGGGAAAGAACTCTTTCATATGACATATGAATATGTCTCAGCCTGAAGAACTTGATGTCATATCAAATTCGTTTCTAAGAAGACTTGAACAAAACACCTGTCTGTTTTAGTGTATGTATGGTATAGTAAATCAATTACCTTATCTAGAATAATGTCTGCCTCCTGATCAGACTTCCCTGGGAACTTGATTCTCATGTCATTCAGTGATTGTTTTGTCCGTCTTGTCAGCTCTTCCTCTCTTTCCTTCACCACACTTGTCAGGAAATTGTCATCCTAAAAATATATTTGATTATTGTTGTACACCAGTATTTGTAGCAGTAGTGAATGTTATTATCTATAAGCTAGATAAGATGAGATGTGTTTTAAAATAATCAACAAAACTTGCATTTCTTAAAATTTGAAATTAAAATTAGTCTTTTTACGTTTTTCCCCTTTGGAGTCTTAGCTAAATTAATTGAACCTTTAGATAGTACTTTCGCAAAAGAAATCCAAATGACAAACTGTGCAAGATGTGACAGCAAAATGTTTGAAGCCATAAACTACAAATAAAAAAGGCATTTTGAAGTATATTTGATAATTTCCAAAAATATCAATACCAAATCTTACCAATGATGACCTTTGCAGACCTGTCAGCTTCCCTGTATTGTTTCCAAACCTTGTGAGTGACTTAGATCTTCCATTTGATGCAGTACTCTGGGGTCGTCCTGCTGACCCCTGGGTCATGGAGCCAAGAGCAGAGTTGGGTCGTGAATTGAGACCGATGTTAGAGTCATTATTACTTAACCTGCTGTCAACCCGTGCAGCAGTAGATCCAGGACGTCCTCTGTGACCTACAAGCGGGGAACCAGGGGATAATGTTCCATCACTGTCTTCCTCCTCCTCCTCTTCTTCATCTGTCTCCTTTGAGGCTGGTTCAATGACTGGCATGCTCTGCAGAGGCTGTAGGAAAAAACCCCACAAAGAACTGAATAAAAGACATCCTTATTTTCATTTAACTGAACTCTTTACTTCATCAGCTATGACAGAGACTGAATACAAAATACAAACAAAGTGGTCACTCTCTTATCATGGCACACTTTCCACCCTGTAAAGATGACATTGTAAGAGGAGTGGTGGTGGGGAAGTGAGGATAAAAAAAGGAAAAGGTAATTATGGACTAACATGGTGCAGAATATGATGGTTTCTCTTGAAAGAGACTTTATAAGAGGGGTGACCACTTTATTCCTAAATACCCCTGCCTGAATTTTAGCTGGAATGATATTTTCAGTGATTTTCATAATAATATGTTTTATCTTTATATACATATACATTTAAATTTAGAAACATCAAATTTAGCCAGTCACTCTATAGTAAACAATGCCTGAAAAAATATTTAGTTTAAAAAATGGTCACAAGAATTCAACTGAAGTCACAGTGACTAGTTTTTAGCTGCAGTTAGATACATAAAATGTCATAATTATACAGGAAATAGTGGCTATTATTATACAGTAATATAAAACAATGTTGATACAGCCATGAATTAAGAGCATCAGTGACTTACTTCTGACCTGACAAGGTAATGCTGGCATTACATTGGCCCTCTGATCCAGATTCATAAAGGAAAATATTTATATGTTACAACTGACCCAATTTCTTAGATATATATGTTACAACTGGCCCAATATCTCAGATGTATATGTTACAAATGGCCCAATTTCTCAGATGTATATGTTACAACTTACCCAACTTCTCAGATGTATATATTACAACTGACCCTTTTTCTCAGATTTATATGTTACACAGATGTACATGTTACTACTGACCCAATTTCTCAGATGTACAAGTTACAATCGACCCAATTTCTCAGATGTAACATAAAGAAAAGTAAAAAGTATACAATTACTAACCCTGAAAGTTTCATGTAACCATCTTCAAAATTTCACTGGCCATGGAAGGAATTTATGATAATGAGAACATTTCATTCGAACTCCAGGAAGATGGGAACATGACAAGAGCTTAAAGTACCAACACTCAGTGTCAAGACATAAATAACAATTTGTTCAAAATGTCCCCACTGTTATCTCAACACTGACTGTGAATACTGGTAATTCAACCTGAAAAAATTAATATTGCTTAACAAATGCCACACAAAAGTTGTAATCTTTAGGAAGACATGCAGAGATGTATGAAGGAATTTCGAAATGGAAGTCCAGGATCATATTTCTTCCAAGCCTGAGGGCCCAGCATATAGAACTCCAAAGGACAATCTTTGAAAACAAATATCCTGAAGAAGAAACCAGAAATCTTGTAAGCAGGGACTCTCACAACAAAGAGTCCTGTTAAATACCATGGTTGAAACAATCTAAAAAATGATGGAATTAGCAAGGTGAAAATAACAAAAAGTCAAATGCATGTACCTGAATTAATAAGGCAAATGAATTCAATAACATGCAATACCCCCAGTTTGAATCTACATGTATTTCTCCATCAGAGTACCTGATATCATAATGCATGTTTGCACATAAGTTAAAGACAGCTGAAATAATACAAAATATTCTGAAGAAAAAAAAATAAAAGCTTTCCTAGATAAATTAGCCTTATTAATTTATGTTTATTTCTCAGCAAATTTCCACATGCCATTTTGTGCACTGTTACCAGTTTACAGAGTAGAGGTATTACAAAGAACTCAGTGTCCTACATATACCTGTGCAATGGTGTATCACCACAGTATCTGGCTTGCTTCAATTTTAACATACTTGACAACATCACTTGTTGCTGTCACCACCAGAACTATATTAAACAATCCTAATTATGGTGAGACAAGAGTAGTCTTCTCTACACCTGAATACAAATTAAGGGACCAAGTCTACACAATCTTAATTAGCAAGCAGAGTGAGTAAAAAAAGGCACTAAAGTAATTAAATGTGTTATTTCAGAAACATTTACAGTAAATGGATGTTATTGTTATTGTTGCTCATAATACTGAAAAGAAAAAAATAACTGTTAGTTCACGAAATGATAAGAAAGAATCAAGGCCAAAATAAAATTTAGTTTGTATAAAATTTTCAGACAATTAATTATTGCACACTTGTATTGAGTACAAAATGGTGTATATATGTTAGAATAATAATATATTGACCCATTCACAATTATATGTAACAAACCTTAGCATGTACCAGATCAGATTCCTATTTGTACATTTTGTATGTTTTTACAAAATAAGGAGCTATAATATCAAACAATACTGAAATGTAAGAAAAATGAATAATTATATGTAGTACAATGGAATCTGTGTAATACAGCCACAAATAAAACCACAAGTTTCACTGGGTAGAAGGTTAGAATGCTTAATATCCAATTCATCAAAATAAAGGATAGACTGTTAAAATTATCAAGCCCCAAAAGGGCTGGGATCTATTCCCAGAATAATGGAATAACATAAAGGATTAACAAGAATATGAATTAACATTATTAACATCATCTCCATGCAAACCTTCAACATTACAGAATATATTGTCATATTTCATTCTATGGCAATACACTTCTACTTATGTAACCAGCTTGGTCTACCTGGAGTCACCATCTGGGTCATCAAGAATTTTTAAAATAAGCGCTAATTATATCCCAGATATTTCATTGTTATAGTAGTAATTGTAGGCTATTAAGCAAATTTAGAGAATTTTTCAAAAGTAAAATATGTCGGCTACAAAAGATAGTTTTATTTGTGCATGGCTGTCTTTTTCTAGTCTTCTTGGTTTAAACTGCTTGGTTTCAATGTTCTAAGGTGGCGTATCCAGTAAGATTCCTTTTCTTTTCCTGGTTTCGGAACTCCAGTTGGGGTTGTTAGCAATTGCAGTAAGTGTTATATCAGTGAAAGTGTGGCCAGGGGAGGAGAAGTGTTCTGCAACCAGGCTTCTGTACAGCTTCTTTGTCATCCAATCAGATTTATAAAAGGTTGAACCTTTTGTGTAGCTTTTCAGATTCTCCGACATACTGAAGGCTACAGATCTTATATGTGATGAGATAAATTACATTCTCAGTTTTGCACGTTTTGTTTGGACCATGTATGTTTAGTTTTTCTCTAGTCACTGTGCTAGAAAATGTCCTGGTCTCTGTCATATGTTGACAGGTTTTGCATCTTTTATCGCCACAGGAGCCAGATTGACTAGGGTGGTCTTGACTAGTGATTGGCATTAGCTTTGCCCTGACTAGGATGTCCTTGAGGTTTTTTGGTCTCCAGTAAGCTACTACAGGTTCGTTCGGAAGGATTAACTTTAGTGCGTCCGACGATTCCATGATGGGCCAGTGTTTCGCGATGATTTTACCTACTTTAGGGTTGTCTGGATGGTAGGTCAGGATAAATGGTATCCTATCAGCCTTTTCCTTCTCTCCATATCTTAGTAGGTCATTGCGATTTGTTTGTTTAGCCCTTTGGGTTGCCTCTGCAATCAGGCAAAATTCACAGCAGAAATCTCCAACTCAAACCATGTTTTCCTAGACACATCAACCAGACTGGTAGAAAACAAACTCCATACAGACATCTACTCGAAACCAACCAACAAACACCAGTATCTCCTCCCAACCAGCTGTCATCCAAAACACTGCATTAGGAACATTCCATATAGCCAGGCACTGAGGATATGCAGAATTTGCTCTGACAATGAAAATTCCTGAAAAGGTCTGAGGAGCTATCTAAACATTTAATTTACCGAGGCTACGAAAAAGACCT
This sequence comes from Megalonaias nervosa, assembly GCA_016617855.1. Taxonomy (NCBI): domain Eukaryota; kingdom Metazoa; phylum Mollusca; class Bivalvia; order Unionida; family Unionidae; genus Megalonaias; species Megalonaias nervosa. The sequence goes on from JAECUM010002461.1 coordinate 100,865, forward strand.
GATTGTGGAGGCAACCCAAAGGGCTAAACAGCCATGTAAAGTTTTGCAAACACTATGGTTTTTTTGTTTTATTTGTTTGTCTTGTCTATGTTTTGTATATGCCTTTGAAAAAGACTCATTCAGAGTCAAAAGCACTCATGCTAGTTAGATACTAGTTTTGCACTATTCGTTGTCAGTTTATTGCATATATATATATATATATATATATTTGCACTGTTCGTTGTCAGTTTATTGCATACATATGTATATATATATATATATATATATATATATATATATATATATATATGAATGAAAGCACCCCTTATGCAAAATGATTTCTGTCCAATTTGGTAAAATTCAGTTTAATGGTTTTTGAGAGGATATTTGAAGTTTTTTCTGTTCTTTTAATCATGGCAATCATACTTAATAGTCAATCAGCATCATTTGGAATCCCTTCATGTTACTGTGCTTTTTGTCAAATTTAGTCCAAAGGTGTTGAGCATTTTATGAAAAAGGCATTTAAAGATTTCTTTTCTAGTTTTAGTAATAATGACCAGGCAGATTAATATTATTTGTACAACAAAAAAAGTCTCATTATGCCAGGATGCTTTTGGTTCAAACTGGTCCTGTGGATCCTGAAAAGAGGATTAAAACAGAAAATTTTGACGGATGACGGATTATGCACAATGAATGCAGGACCACACCATAAGCTTATCTTACATTCAGATATTAAGCTAAAACAGAAATAAAGAAACTGAGTTTTTGTACACAAAATAGTTGATGATATTTTATAATATGAACAAGAAATGTACTTCAAGAAGACTGATTATTTATATTGTTTTAAAAAAACGTCACAGATGACAAAATGTGCCGGTCAGACTCAAAAACCAAGGTTCTCTTTATCCTAGTTGAATACTCCACTAACTGCACTGTCCAGTTACTGTACATAATCATTTGTAAGTTGAATTAAACTTCAAACTGAATAGATCCAGAACTTCCATCATATAATGCACCAGCAGATCTGGATCTATGTAGTTTGTAAGGACCAATCAGTAGAACAAATAACATAGACACTGATCTGCCAGGACATTATAAGGCGTTATCTGCAGCTTAACCTAACTTATAGGTGAGTATATACAGTATACCACATAGCTGGAATTTTTTGGCAGTTGAAGATTTTGACGTTAAATAGTGAGTCACAAAAATAAATCCATCAAAAGTTACATGTTCTAATTTGGTTATCGTTTTAAATCTCCTACTGTTAAAATGTAAGTAACCAAAATTAAAATTCAGTTTTGAATAAAATCACCATATTCTTTTTATTCACCTTTAATTACCTGCTATACAGTACATACAAAAGCCATCTCTCAGACATGCTTCTTCTCTTTAATGCAGTTAATATGCTTTACTTTGCACAAAATGACTCAACCTGATATATTCCATCTGTAATACTTGCTTTCCAAAACAACAGCTACTTTAATAAAAAAAATGTCATAAGCAGAAGATACAGGTCAGACCCAGACTTGACCTTTACATTACCGACAAATCTTACACTCAGACCGAAGACAAAATTCTGATGTTTGACTGGTCAGGGACTTGAGATTAGCCAATCAACATCAGAGGCTTCAGTTGTGCACAAGTTTAAGTAAGAGAACTGTTTTCAATATTGGGCTTAATTGGACTATTAAAAAACTCAAAAGGGCACTGAGTTCCATTACAAATACCATGAGCACAAATTCTTAGTCAAACTACAGACACTTTTACTACCAAGTCCTGGTCCATGTGCAAAATGACAACAAGTAACAAAATTATCAAGACACTTTTTAAAAAAATTCAGAGAATTCTTCAAACACAAACTGTGTGACACCATACATGTAATTATACTTTGTACCTTGCTGAGGGTTGGATTCTTATTTTTAAAAAAATGGCACAGTACTTGTGACATTATTGAAAATAAATATGACCTGTAGCAAAAACATGACCTGTAGCAAGAGTACCACATGACCTGTAGCAAGAGTACCACATGACCTGTAGCAAAGATTACAGCATGACCTGTAGCAAGATTACCACACAACCTGTAGCAAGAGTACCACATGTCCTGTAGCAAGAGTACCACATGACCTGTAGCAAGAGTACCACATGACCTGTAGCAAGAGTACCACACAACATGTAGCAAGAGTACCACATGTCCTGTAGCAAGAGTACAGCTTGACCTGTGGCAAGAGTACCAAGTGTCCTGTAGCAAAAGTACAGCATGACCTGTAGCAAGAGTACATTTCTTAAATAAGAAGTCTTATCATGGCAAGAGCAAGACCTAAATCTTCATCAATACCACGAGTCATGATTGAGCATTTGTTAATTTCATTGGTTAGAATTCATAGTGATAATTTTTAGCATTTTTGCCTATGAAGATCATAAGTTGTCATAATAAGTAAACAGGTATGGTACTTTCATTCCATTGAATTTAACTGATCAACACTGGTGTGATTTAAAGTTCTTCCTTCACACTACAATAAAATTAAAACTTTACTGGGCCCAATTTAGAAATGTAATATTGTAGCACTAAGATTTATGTGCTTCTTATTAACTGATGTCCTAAGTTTAAATCCTCAATATTGAATGTTTCTGTATAATTCTTTCCATATAAATCTTGAATGAAAGTGCTAGGAATATGGCTTTGGCATGATTTTAAAAAAATATGCACTTTTCTAAAACTATTTTAAATGAAATTTCTTTTTTTATTACACTGATTTTAAGTTCCTAGTATATTTTAAACAATTTTTCTCTATATTAAAAACTCATGGTCGCATTCCTCTTACTCCAGTCTATGGAAAATACGTACAGCATTTTTTTCCCCTTTCATAGTTGTTTTTTCTGCCTTCCCTGCTGAATATTAAGACTGGTAAGTGATTCTAAAACCAGCCAAGTTTGAAAGCACTGTACCTGCATAACTGTTACAAACTGCAGTTTACAATTCTCTAGACCTTGTTTCAAACAAGGGCCTCAACATTTAAATTGCTCAGATTCTGTTTACTAGACCTCATTATCTTACAGGTTTTTTGCAAAGTCATGCTTGTCTACATTCTAGAATTTTTATGGGATCCATTCTACACCACAGAACTGATTTAACTGACATTGAAGCATAACATAATCATCTTCCTGAATGTCTAAAATCTACAAGCAAAACTGCTAACTCTAATAGTTCTTGGAACTTCTTTTACAGCTTTGAATGTATTACACGATACAACATGCTAACTCTAAAAGTTGTTGGGATTTCTTCCAACTGCGCAGATCCAGATCTGCTGTCACATAACATGCTGGCAGATCTGGGTCAATGCAGTTTGTCAGAAGTTATCACTAGAATATACAGCAGAGACCTTGGTTTGTCGGTGCATTATCGATGACAGATTAGGTTCTATACTGTTTGCAGTTGGTCTCAACTTACAAGCAGGTACATGCTACACATTCCAATTAAGGCTGGCAAAGTGAAAATGATGTAAAGTGAAAGTGAAAATTAAGTGAAAATGGTGTGAAGTGAAAGTGAAAATTAAGTGAAATGATGTGAAGTAAAAGTGAAAATTAAGTGAAAATGAAGACAGAATGAATGGCAATATACACTAATATTCTCCTCAGCTATGCAGAAATTTGGTTTTACAAATGTTATATGCTAAATTTCAAGGATCCCTATTAATTACTTATTTACAAAAAAAAAACTTTAAGTTGGGTACATTAGAATATTTTTATTCTCATTCCTTTAAACACTGGAAGTGGAAATTTCACTAAGGAGATGTTAAATATAAAGCATGTTGACTCCAGAAACCAAATTTGTGTCCATTAGGTTAAAACTTTGTTTTAAACTCATTTCTCATACTGAGGATAAATTTCTAATACTTTCCTAATACACAGCTCCCTTGAAAACTCATGCCTGGATAACTTGTAATGTCAGGGCTGGTATGGATCCCATTTTATTTTTCTAGAAAATGCCAAACGAATTTACCATTTGTTGAACATGAAAAAAGTTGCAATCAAAACAGGTAAACAAAACCCTACTATACTGCTCATTTTATCATCAAACATAGTGGTTAGTGTCTAGAAATTTGAATGAACAACAAGATATTTTCAACTTATAAGTTGATTATAGGTCCTATACTTTGTTACATTTTCTTTGGAAACAAAATTCTCAGTACACTGTAAATAATGATGTTTGATAAAAATTTTGATCCCTGAAAATGTCACTAATTCCAACTGGTGACAACACTTTAACAAAACAATAGCAATGAAATAATTTATGTCAAATGAAATTTTTGCTCTGTAGTCTAATATTCTGATTTGGTTTCAGTGTAATTATCATAAATGTGATATGTCCTCTTGTATTAAAACATGAAAAATGTCAATCTACCATCACAGCTATGACTGTGGATGTTTCTGTGAGTACCTAATTAACTACTGACTGCATTTGAGGACATACAGTGTATTTGTTGTATTGTTGTTCCTGTGAGTACCTAATTAACTACTGACTGCATTTGAGGACATAGTGTATTTGTTGTATTGTTGTTTCTGTGAGTACCTAATTAACCACTGACTGCATTTGAGGACATAGTGTATTTGTTGTATTGTTGTTTCTGTGAGTACCTAATTAACCACTGACTGCATTTGAGGACATACAATGTATTTGTTGTATTGTTGTTTCTGTGAGTACCTAATTAACCACTGACTGCATTTGAGGACATAGTGTATTTGTTGTATTGTTGTTTCTGTGAGTACCTAATTAACCACTGACTGCATTTGAGGACATAATGTATTTGTTGTATTGTTGTTTCTGTGAGTACCTAATTAACTACTGACTGCATTTGAGGACATACAATGTATTTGTTGTATTGTTGTTTCTTTGAGTACCTAATTAACTACTGACTGCATTTGAGGACATACAATGTATTTGTTGTATTGTTGTTTCTGTGAGTACCTAATTAACCACTGACTGCATTTGAGGACATACAGTTTATTTGTTGTATTGTTACACTCAATTAAATGCAGACCTGTATTAAATACATCTTTTGTATCAAATCAAATAAACGGAAAAGATTTCTCTGTAAGACCTAGTGTCATGGTCGTGTAGACTCATTTCAATTTACCACTTGTACAATGCCATAAATATTATTGTGTAAGGAACAATTTAACTACCTTCAATTATATACTTCATTCACAACTGTGTACAAAGATAGCAAGGCAACCAAGTGAAAAGAGTACCAGATGAATTCAAAGCATTGTTTGATAGATATAGTTCATTATGGAAATCTGGGTTCCAAAGTTTGTAGTGAACTGAATTGGCACTCAGTGATTTGCTCAAGGATGAACAAAAGTTTCACTATGACTTGCAATGAAATCATGGCATCAATTTTTCACTAAAATTTTTTCTAAAAATTGAGTTTCAGTGCAGATAGTCTTTTCACAAAACAAACATCTCTACTTTTTGAACAAAAGAAATATTTTTTTGCTGTGCAAAAGGCAGTGATGTAATACACAATGTTTTGCAGGTACACAACAAGGTACAGATAAAAAAGTAATTTAAACCAAAAAGTTGAGGTGCACAGTATTACTGGTATACCGGTTTACCACAGAATTTTTTTTCAGTGGTACATATGACAGTACTTTTTTACTGTACTGGCACATCAATAGTTTCCATCAGTAAGGAATGAACAAAAATTCATGAGGAATATTGTTACAACTTTAACGATATTAACAGCTATTTTCATTTATTCATGACCAAATAGTTTTAAAAAATTATATTTTTTACCAAATGGCTGTGTCTGTAACAAATTAATGGTAAGTATTACAAATATAATTATATTTATGATCCTTTAATCACATGTTTGACACATTTCACATATTCCAACATGGTGTCCAAATGGAACATTGTGAAACATATTTGAGCCTAATCCAATTTTCGGAAAAATTTCAGATTAAAAAAAATGAAACCAAAAGAAACAACCAAAAAGATCCCAAAATTACATGTCATGTTTTGTTATTTACTAGCGTATGTGAATGTCTTAAGTATATGTATTCCTTTATAAGACTGAATGATCCTATGATTTTCTGGGGCTCAGTTTTTTTCTGTCGAAACTTTACACAATTTTTCAAGTCTGTTACATATTTTCTCGTTTGTTGAGTAAGTGAGTTTTATGCTTACTGTCCTCTGACAAATATCTTGGCTGGGTGTTGGCATCCCACTCAAAATTTTTCTGTCAATTATATCAATAGTGTAGCTACAAAATTCTATCAACACTTCCTATTTTTATCAACAGGCTCTATAATGTCAGCACGATGTCTTTCACAGTATCAGCCATAGTAATCATGCCACTTTAGTTACAGCTTTTAGATTGCAATTTATACAACAATTAACATACATATAGCAAATTCACTTACTATAAGGTACTGTCCATTTAATTTCCAAGACGGGGAGGGCTGTGCTTTGCTTTTGAGCTGAAATATTTTCTTTTCTTTTATCTCCAGACAACTAATATATTTTCCAAATAATATCATGGATATAACATGATGTTATTTTGCTACAAATCAGAGCAAGACATTTTTTCCAGCTACTGAAAGACCCATGCCCCAGAAGAATGAATTGTTGGTCCCTAATATAATTGCAGTATACCATGGAATGTATCACGGTACATTCAGAAATACTGCAGTACACAATTTTTCTTGGTTCCTAGCTCTACCAAAAACTGAGCAATCTTATTAGAAAAAGCTGTTTATTGATAATTATTCCCAGCACAATTATAAAATGAGTTTTCAGTCATTAACAACAACATTCTTCTCGACATCTACCTGGGATGGCAACCCCATCTTCATTTTTCAGAGGTCTCTCAGTAACTCATGCCCTCGCTTACAGTGCAGTCTATGTCTTTGGCAACTGTTGTATGCAAGTTATCATGGGAGAGGTGTAGAAAAGAAAAATTAAAGACAACTTTTCTTTTTCATTGGTCCAGAAATTCAGCTTTAAAAATGGAATGTCATCTGTATATTTCTTAATCTGGACAAATAAAGTGTCAGTTAATGAGGCATTTACATTTAGCAGATCCACATGACAATAAAATGGATTATCAGATGAGGGATGCAAAGGAGAAAAACATGACATTATTGAGAAAATGATGTGAAATTGAAAAAGCAGATATGTAAACAGTCACAATGCTTGAAGACATTCTGTAATTACAGCAAACAGATACACACAAGTGCAGAGCAAGATAGAACAATTCTACTTTAGATACATAAAGTGCCAATGATGACAGAACAAAAAATTCTACTATCTATAAGTATGTTGTATTTATGAGAGCCTTTTGTAAACCAACAAATTTCTCCACTTATTTACTCCCACATATTGCATGGGTAAATAAGTTAGACAAGTATAATAATCAAATTCCCAGAAATAAAATTATGTTGACTGAGAAAAATTCATACTTTTCTGTTTATGTTTTGCAAATTTCCATCTTGTTCCTGTATTTGAATTACTGTATATTACTCTGGAAATTTGTAGCCAGATCAAAAAAAAAAAAAGCATATAAAAATTAAGCTGCACGAAAAATACAAAGGAGTTTGAATTTTATAATGCACTTATTCATCAAGGCTTTTATTCCATGCCAGCAGTGTTATTAAACAAACGTCTTTCATAACAACATCAAAAGAGTACTGCAATGAACATTATATTTTGGTTTACAGTGGTTGCCATAGCAACAGAGACAAATCTTAAGTAATCAAATGCATATGCACTTATTGCCAATGAAATGGGTCTAAGCTAAATAGGTGATAGAAAACAGCGACAAACAGTGATCTTTGTGTCAGAGTGCATTTCTAAGATGAATCAAAAAATGAGCAGAACCTTGGGCCCCCTGGGGATTTTGGCTCCCCCGCCATACAATCGTCCCTGTTGCTCGTCCATCTCACACTCTGCTAGCATGTCCAGGATATCATCCTCCTAGTGGAACAAACAAAATAATACAACCAATACCTACTTACATGTACATAAGTCATGTATATGCACCTTATATATATATATATATATATATATATATATATATATATATATATATATATATATATATATATATATATATATATATATAGGTATGTACAGTGCAGTCTTTCCAGCAACCCTCTGTGAAAATTCACAGATAACAAATGGCTTCTTTTGCAAAAAACGTTTTTAAAAAACACTCACAGAAAACAATTATATTTTATGAAGAAAAACTGTATGAGATTTATGTGATTTAGTGAAAAAATAAAATCTTAATCTGACTTAACTTCCTAAACCTGATTAAATGCTTGGTCTTAATACACTAGCCATCTCTTTAATCCAGGTTGTCTCTATATTCATAAATGCCCAGCTCCGCATCACACTGATGCTACCTGAATCCACTTGCTATGACTGTTCATGCATTGTGTAATTGATTTTCCACAACAAAATTAAATAAGACGATTTAAGGGCTAATTTGGAAAAAGTAAGAAAAAAATAGGGATTCCAACAAAAAAGTTGGATGAAGTAGGAAAAGTTGGGAAAACCTGGGCTGCTGGAAAGATTGAGAGTGGGAATTGTCACAATCTAATGTTAGCGATAAACTGTAAATATATTTACTGTCAAACCAGAAGTGTAAAATCTACTCAGGGAACCTGCTAAAAGTAGTCTTTGTCGACAGGAGGTCTTTATATTCATGTGCAAAGAACATTATTAATTCAAAACATTAAAAAAATGAAAAAGTGTACCTTAAATTAAGACATTTGATACAGCAAACTATTTTCTTCTGTAGTTAACTATTTTTCCTTTCTCCAATTCAAGCTTCTTGTAAATCTATTTTCAATTTAAGATATTTATCTAGATTCCTCTCAAAATGCAATTAAATCAATAATCACTGCTGCAACTACAATTCAAACAAGAGTTGAGTCCCTTGAAGGGACTGATGCCCTACTGGTAGAAGAGAATCCTTTGGAATCCATGAGAAGTCCATTTTTTCTAACTTTTTATTCTTTTCAACTGCTTAGTATTATATTTCTGAAATTCAACAACCTAATTAAGATTTTAAAAAACTCTTTTCTTATGTATTTGAAGTAACTTTCACAGAGAAAAGGAACAGTATGAAATTCTTCATCATGGCCTTTTGAACGTGAACCTGATGTCCTGAACAGAATGAAGATCATCCAAATAGACTCAGACACTGTCAATGTAAAGTTTGGCTAAATCCATTTATCTGACATAGGAAAACCCAAGTTATTAACTTGCATCTTTCAAGGAATTCTTTAGGCATATCCTGGTTTGATAAAAATCTACACTTGTTTGTGTTATCATGCTCACAATCTGAGTCAAGACCATTTAACTTCAAACCAAAGTCAGAATGCTATCAAATTGTTTATTAAAAATAATTAACACAGAATCTGTTTAAACTTTATCTGTATATCTTTAAATCACTGTGTTCATAACTTCAGTGAAGAAAAATATTCTAAGCAGTGACCTTGGATTTGGCCTCAAGATCAGATAGGTTTGGTTTTCAAACTCGTTTCTTACATTAGCATTCAGGAACATCTAAGTCTAGAAAAATACATTGCTGACATGACCATTCATTCTGTAGAAAAGTCTATAACAATATTTTTAAGATGGCTGCCATGGTGACCATACTGGATATCATATAGGACCATCTATATGTCCTAAAAAGTTTTTCAGGTGTAGCAACGATAATACGTTTGAAATGGACACCATGGTGGTCATGTTCAATATCATATTGGCACCATATTTATTTAAAATGATCTTTAACTCCTAAGAATCTTTTTGCTGAAATACCATGTCGATACGATCATCTGTTCAGTGGAATAGCAAAAACAAGATTTTCAAAATGGATGCCATGGTAGCCATGCTGAATACCAGATCAGCATCATCTTCATTTAAAACCATCTACAAGTAATAAGAAGTTTTGCAGTTAAAGCCTAATGTTGATATGATAATCCATTTTCATTCCTGACCAACTAGGCTTCAAGATGAAACTATGTGCCATGTTTCACAACTATCAACCAAGTAATTTAGGAGAAGAAGCAATAAAAAATAATTGCTAATGGATGAACAACAGGCACAGGCCCAAGAAATAAGCACTTCTGGTCTTTGACCGGTATAGCTAATAAAATAATCAAAAGGTGAAAACTTTCTTGAATTTGTGGAACACATATTATAAAACAAATATTTAAGAGATGTTTTGTGACATTACAAAATGTTTCTTCATTAGATCTCTTGTGGTTGCAAGTTAGTTGTTAGACCAAATTTAACACAAACCTCATCTCAACAATGACAACTGGTCTGAAATTCAGGTTCAGTCTAACAAGGCCTTTCAAAAGCAAGGGAGATAACTCTTGTCAAAATACACCCATTAAAAAAATTTCTTAGTGAAGCTCGTGAAAGCCATTTTATCTCTAAATTCTGGAGCTAAAACTAAAACTGTCATTATTTCATTTAACAAATTTATAACTTTAAGTATTTATGTCAAATTAAACCAGTACTTTAGTCATCTTCGATCCATTATTAATCGTAACCCACCTCCTGTCTTTGATTAAGTGGTTAACTCATGTTTAACATCCCACCAATACATAAAGGTTATATGGAAAAGGGCATCCTGCCTTTCAAAAGAATTTACTGGCACAATTATGATGTAGCTGAGGATTATTTAATCCCTTCAAACCTTACAAATTTCAAACTGAACTTTGTTCTGTCAGTGGAAACCTTTTTTAATTTGGAAAATGAAGTCTTCATTGGTGAGTGCAATGCTTAATAAATGCTATTTTTTGTAGATTGAGCTGCATTATGTAAATTGTATGGTGCATAGTTGTGATGTGAGATTCTTGCACAGTAAAATGAAAGTTGGTACATCTATAGTGTATACATCAACCATAATAAATTATAATAAAAGGTATGAAACTACAGTGACAAAATTCTCTGAATCATAAAAAAATAATGCAAGTAGAATATAGACTTTATCATTTTTTGTTATTACATGCCAATCATTCTAGAATAATGCAGTCTGAATAAAAAAAAATTGTTGAATAGCATTTTTGTAAAATTCATAATTAAGTATCTTTAAAAATGTCAATACTCTGAATATAAAGAAAAGAGCAAGAAATTTATCCATTATTATTATCATTATTATTAATATAGAAGACAGAAAGAACCATATACATATGCATGCAGAATCAAATCAATAATTAAAATAATCAGATTACAACCACTTTTTACTAGATTAATGATGAAAACAAATAAAAATATAATTAATATTGTAAAAAATGACTGATAACTTTTATCAATTTCAAAATTAAGAATTTTAATTAGATTCTGAAATAAAGGAATAATTTAATGATAATAATTTATATGTTTATCAGATGTTTTCTCTTATACTCAGTAATGATTTTGAATTTGCAAAAGCAACAACAATAATAATAATAATAATAATAATAATAATAACAGTAATAATGTGTGCACATTTTTTAAAAATGTTATTCAAATTGCTGGCTTGCTTAATGCCATCTAAATATGAATATTTCTATGGTTACGGCACTTCTCCCCGTACTGCATTGTTGTGGAATTTTTAGCATATAATATAAATATGATAAAAAAGTATAATCCAATTATTTGAAATATTTATGATTTTGAGATTAAGATGAGTCAATTACTCTACATTGTATCATTTTATAAAGCTGTAGTCATTAAAACGGTAGGTATTTTGCATGCTGTATACAGTATAGATCCGCATCACAATCATACACCTTACAATGAAACTATCAGGTATTATTTTACTATATTATTTCTTTTTAATTTGTTTGGTAAAAAAATACTGTCTCCTGAATATTTTAATTATTACTTTCAATGTAGTTAAAGCACTGTTTTAATGCTACCTAATTATGCATTTTGCCAAAATATTATAAAGCCATTTTATTCACACTACAAATTATTTTGTAATGTGTGGCATATAATTAACAAAAAATGATAATGTCTACATTCCACTTACATTACATTTTTATGATTCACTTTTAATTTTATCAGTTGGTATCTTGTATGTTGTATACAGTACTGACTTTTATTTTTTACCTGCACAAGCATTCACAACACAACCATGCACCTTATAATGCATATTAGGCTGCTCCATCCACTAATAAGAGTATTTCTTTAACAATGCCCTACCTATAGACAAATTTAATTTTTCAAATTACAAAAGTATGTCCTAACGGAACAAGGCTTGGTTTGAAATTTGTACGGTTTGAATGGATGCAATTATCCTCAGCTATATCCTAATTATACAAAGTAAATACTTTTGAAGACAACAGACCCATTACTGTAAAACCTTTCTGTGTTGGGGGGATGTTCAACACAAGTTCACTCACTCATTAGGGCAGAAGGAGGGTTACTAGTCTAGGTTGTAACTGTGCCAGAAAAATACTTTCAAAAACAGGAGGTGAGTTATGATTTATAATGGACTGGAGGCAGACTATAACTGAATCTGTGAATGATTTCTAACAATTTTATCAATCAAAGTTAAAAAATTTAATACCTTTAAATCATTTCAACATTCCAATCATTTAGATGGTTCATGGGACAGAAAAATAATTTTAAAAAAGCTATCACATTTTAAAGCTTCAAGGACTTGTTTACAACTGAACCATTATTTAAGAACAACGATCATGCTAAACATGCAATTTCTTTCCCGCTGTTATCTAACAACCTTGATTTTGTTGCCATACATCAACTGTATCTCTTTCTGCATGCTGCTTCCCCGTGCTGACATGAATGTATTAAATGCCTGCATCATCAAGTTGATGTAGCGGTCCATGCGTGCTTTGTCATCAACTGGGAAAATTCGTCGGAAACGGCCACTGTTGCGGTTCTCAAACTCCTCCCTAGCAGCAGCTCTCTTCACCCTGGCTAGCATGTCCTTCTACAATTTGAATGTGAACAACTTTTAAGTGTTATAAACAACTAGAACAATGATAATGAAGATGATGTTGATGAATCATCATCAAAATATTTTAATTAATTCTTACATAAGGCCCTGTTGTGCCTGAGGAATGTTTTCATAGACTATAAGCATCATAAATTGCAGATATGATTATATTGGTGGCTATAAATACCAGACCAAAATGTCACCTTTGCTTTGATTTTGTGTCAAAGTCGAAGACAAATCAACAACATCCAAGGTTTTACACTATGAAGCTAATTCTGAGGTCAATAACTATTACTATTGGTTTTTTAAACGAAGAGTGTGATTAAACAAAACAACTACAATCAGACTAAAATTTATTTTATTTTGGATTGAGTAATCACTCTAATGTCAAACCTTTTGATCTTTATAAAAGATAAATTTAGAACTAGATCCAATCACCCCTACAATAAAAATTTATACCCAAAGGATTTTGCTGAACTCTCTAGTTAGTCACTTCAGATCTCTGAAAGTCACATATTATGTGGAATATGCACACAATAATAACCAACATGATGCATGTTATGAAAACATTTCTCGGGTAGGGACTTTAAGTTTGAGAAAAAAGTTTTATAAATATTTTTGTCTAAAAATGTAAGTCTGGGTTTGTGAGCAACAGGATCCAAGATTCCATCAGAATTTTCCTTACAGTGTGAGATACCACAGGTATGTGCCAAAACAGTAAGGTTTATTAATCTGGACTGGGTCTATTCAAGTACATGTATGCTTAATTGCTTCATTCATGCAATTTTATTACAAAATTGCACATCATATTTTCATGCCCTTTTTTTCAAATTGAGAAGGCAATATCTCACATAAATTTTAAGTTCTAGAATAGATCCTGAACTAGACTATGTTTATCAAAGGCTGACTTTCTCAGTAATTCCTTGAAGCTTTTCATTTACTAGAATTTTTCCAATAATCTGTGCAAAAATTGGCATGGAAAGAAAAGCATTTGAATGAGCAGGATTTGACTGATTCATGTGGCACAAGTCTTTATGTTTAAACAGTACTATGATGAAATACTTATGGAAACTTTACATTTAAGCAGTACTATGATGAAATGCTTGTGAAAACTTTACATTTAAGCAGTGCTATGATGAAACACTTATGGAGAGTTTACATTTAAACATTGCTATGATGAAATGCTTATGGAAACTTTACATTTAAGTGGTGTTATGACAAAATGTTTAACAGCAGTGCTACTACATTTAAGCAGTGTCATGACAAAATGCTTAACAGCAGAGCTATGTCAAAATGCTTATGGAAACTAAATTTAAGAAGTGTTATGACAACTTATGGAAACATTTAAGAAGTGTTACAAAAAAATGCTTATGGAAACTACATTTAAGCAATGCTATAATGAAATGCTTATGAAAACTTTACATTTAAGCAGTGTTATGACAAAATGCTTCTGGAAACTATATTTAAGCAGTACTATGACAAAATGCTTACCAGTTCTTCCTTCCTCTTCTCAATGCTCTGTCGTTTTTTTTCCAACTCTGTTGTGTCAGTTGTCTCTGAGACTCTCTTGGTTGGGCGGAATAGCCGCTTCTGGGCTTCTGCTTTCTGTGCAGCTATGTTCTTCCTCTTGTCACTTAATCTATAAAATTTATATTTATTATTAACGACAACAAATTATGGATGTGTTGCTAAGGCCCAGTCATAAGGGTATAAGAATGAGCCCATAGTGAACAACCAGCTATTATGTAGATACACTAAAGATTGCTCCTTCTGCATCATAAATTCCAAGATATAAGACCTTTTTAAAAATATGACATTAATGACGATTGCTGGAAAATATTGAAAACAAAACAACAAATAGTATTACTAAATACAAACTATTTTTGATCACAATGCATCCAGTCATTTTTAAATTTGAGGAAATGGGCAAGGGTCTGTATCACTACATAGGTCTGAGTTGACAAAGGGCAATTACTGTCAATTACTTCAAGAACATTTCTTTAACATTTTGTTGATGGTCTTCTAAAACTACAAGACATCAAACAAACATCTATCAACAAACCACTTCATAAATAAGGGTAGAAAATCAACAAAATTCAGCAGGACATAAACTTACTTAATATTGAGAAGTCGGATTGAATCTTCTAACAATGCCGATTTGATCTCATGGTCAATATTCTCATCTGTTCCAAAGCTTGGAGAACGATTTATCTGAAATTAAATAATAATTTTTGTCAAGATCTCATTAAAATTTTACTCTTAAAAGTTATTACAGTAAATATGCCAGCATCATTATCAGCCAATCAGAATGACCTTTCTTGAGAATCATTCATTATAAGCCAATCAGAATGGCCTGTCTTAAGAACCATTCATTATAAGCCAATCAGAATTATCCGTCTTTTAAGCCTTCCATTATAAGCCAGTCAGAATGACATCTTTTGAACCTTTCATCATAAGCTGATCAGAATGACTTGTCCTTTGAACCTTTCAGTGGAAAATTTATTCAGCCCTGGTCAACTTAAAAACAAAATTGGTATTGCAGTTGATGTTTCTCCCCAAATATTTCTTTGGCCTTATTTATTTTTCATTGGTTATAAAAATTTTTATAGGACCTAGTGCTTCAACGTTTTTTTACCTGAAAATTATCAGCAATAAAAATGTGGACAGCAGGTATTAATTTTGAACTAACTGCAGTGCTTTTATTTTGTATACCTGTCTTGGCGGAACTATCTCACTTACAACCAGTATGCACACCATTATTTTACAGGTGGTCTTGGACCCAAGCAACAATGACCATGGCAAGTCAAAGAGATGGGTCACGTTGTTTGGGCTACCAGTACATATACCAAGCAATAATAACAATAATAATAAATTAACCGAAATCTTTTTTACACAAATTTATATTAAATGCAAATCTTGGAAAACTCCTTAATCTTGATAAGTTATACATAAGTTTTTCATCAAAAGACTTTCTAAGTCACTTGAGTAAATTTCAGTTTCAGCCTGTCATTTACCATCAATTTTTATGTAAGGTGCACTCTCAATATGTAATAAGAGCCACTTATCTCTTTTTGGGGGTCAAAAGTTTCTTTATGAAAATGGGATATCCAAAAGTACACAGAGTAACACTAGGGCTAAGTTTCAGCAGAGATTTCCCCTGAATTAGAAAACCACTGATCACTCTAAATGAAATACAATGACCCACTTTTTGCCTATATGAAGCTATTCAAATCTGAGAAAAACAATGGTTAGTTGTAAATTTTACGGTCCAATATATATATATATATGAATTAAGTAAAGCAAACTTAATGTTTTACTTCAAGTGAAACAAAAATGCCATAATTAGATTGGTCATATCCTATTTAATAAAATAACTTCAATTTAACTCAACCCACCATACTTTTCTTTGCTAACTGATCATGGCCCTTGCAAAGGATATCTCTGTTTTAATAGAAGTTATTTGACTTAAAGAATACAATATCCTATGTTGTCTCCAATCGATGTAGCTCACACTAGTTCTCTATTTCAAATCATTTCTAGTATTACTGAGTGAGGTGTTCTTGTGATATCTTTGTAGACATTCAAAGCAGTTTAACATGGGTAAGGCACTGAAATGTAATGATCTGGTTACCAGACAGCTCCCTCAATGAAAAACTTTGGATGTCAGCCAGCTATAAAGAAAGGTCATTTGATAATCCAGAATATGATCTTTCTATCAAAGGATCTGAAATATCTGAATACTCTATTATGAACATAAATCATGAATGATGAAGCCATTTGACAAATTGGACAATATGACTCTATTGTCAGTTGAGAACTGCCTAACCAGCTCTTTGTCGACTACATTAAGGTTATTCAACTAAATGTAAACATTATCTTAAATACTGTCTCAAAATTAATGTTGTTGTACTTGACAAGCTTTTGAATTATAGAAAAGAGAAAATAGGCAAGTATACCATAAATTTATATAAAATAATGGTCATAAAAAAAGATAAAACATGCCTAGCTCTGAAAGAAGGTAGAGATGTAACACAGGACAAAGACAGCACCTTGTATAAAAATAATCACAAAAACAACAACAATAATAGTAATAATAATAATATTAATAACAATAGCAATAACACATGAACAGTCCTTAATGAAGCGATGATTACACAATTTGTAAATACTATTCTCTTGTAACCCTCTACTAGTCTACAAGATTTCTAATTCTACACCTAATTTTTAAAACAAAAATGAACACCCACACACACACACACACACACACACACACACACACTAAAATTTGGCATCTGCATCATCAATAGTATGACCATCTATATCCATAAAATATGAAGATATGGAAAACATAATGAATAATTCACATATGTGCCAAGATCTCCATGGTAACATTTCTTGTGCTCTAACCTTATTTAAGACACCTCTGTTTGAACACATCTACTGTATCTGACCCAGTGTGAATAAGCACATAATTCCATATTTACTTTACCATTATACTGAAAACAGCATTTGAATTCTCCATTGCTTGGCTAGGTAATTTCAGATTTGTATGATTATCTTAAATTGTGGATTGCATTACTATGATGGAAAAATTTTGATAAATAACAAGAAAGTTTTCCATCAATACATTTTTACATAATTACTGTTTTCTGATTCTCCACCTTTTGCCAAATACAAGCCAGTTAGCAGGGGCATTAAGTATGGTTCATACATTTTTTCTGGAAGACTAGTAACAAAGTCAACTTGGTGCTTGGCACAGTTTTTTGATATTACAGAGTCCATAACTGGTAAATTATATGGATTAAAATACAATATGTGTGAGGCTAGAGGTAAATATTTGCTGAGTTTACTTAGTAATTCTGATAAGAGATTTGCATACAATATCCCATGCTGAGGTAGGTGGCAGTGAGTGGAGTGGTTGTAAATGATATGTGCTTATGACCCTTCAGATCTTGGGAAGCCATGATAGGAATGAGTCCTCCAAAAAGGGTCTCTGCTTCTGAAGGAAGCAGCCCTGAGAAGGTCATTACTGTGGTTACGTTAAGACCTTTGAGGAGTCCAATGCAACAACATGTCAGATTTACAGAGGTTCTTCCAACAAAGCCATTGACACGGAAAATGCATGTATGTAGGATTTCCCCACAGCTTTCAGACACTTTGCAATAGCCCCTTTCAGTAACCTCATTATCTGCCCTTTATTTTTGAGCTCTTTAGTGTAACGAGGTTGTGCTAGAAGCATTTCTGGTAGGTATTGCCACTGGTTGACATTCATTCATTTGAAAACAGTATGAATGAAATTATATTTTGCACCATGAGCAAACTTTCCAATTAAACACCCTAAATAAATGCGTGATAAAGTAATTAACGCATAATTGTTAGGCACAATGGATAAAATCATATATCAATAGGTATGTGTCTGCAGTGTGGCAGTTTATAGTGATATCTAGCACTGGGGCATCATGCCGCAGACATGTAGCATAATGTCCCACCCAGTCACATTATCCTGACACCAGGCTGACCAGTCCTAACACTAACCTCTTAATGTTGACTGCCAAGCAAGGCAGTTGTTAGTACCATTTTTATAAGTCTTTGGTATGACTCGGCCAGGGTTCAAACCTGTGACCTCCCGTATCCAAGGCAGATGCTCTAACCACTAGGCCACTTGAGCGGTCTCAGCGGCAGAGGTAGCATTAGAGCACATGGTCCCTCTGCCAATAACTCCTTACAGCGAGTAGAGACTCTGTGTGTGTTATAAGCTCCAGTGTAAAGATGAGACCACTAGTCATTTGTGCATGGTACAAATGATAACATACCTAGAGCCAGATGATGAGGGACTGATGGCAGTTCATCAGCTCTGCTCTAGGTTTGGGGTTCAGAAACCATGGAGGTGTGAGGGACCAACTCCCTTGCGGTGGAGGTCCCCACATCTCATAAGGATTCATAGGGATAATAGGAAAAGGATGAATACTTATCCAATCCCCTTCCCTAGTCTGAACCCTATGGGCAGACTTTATTCCTGAACAGGATGTGATGGAAGAGTGGGAAGACGGGGGAACACGGTCTGAACCCTATCCCAACTCCAAAAGGCCTCTGTATGAGGACCAGTGAACAATAATCAGTGATTGGTATGGGACGACTGGTGGCAGCTGACTGGTGCAATCTAACCGGTGAGGTAACATAGATATTTTGGAACCTTCTTAATCTGATCCTGACACTGTGATGGGTGCAGTGCTGCTCCTGCAACGTGATGCATAACATCCTGGACACAGGAGTAGTCATCTGACCTGAAGAGCTACTCATCCTGCAGTGAGACTCTAGGGGCTCTGCAAGAGAGAAACATGAACATTCTGAAAAAGAAGGAAGGGATACTTCCTTTGCTCTCTATATGTGCATTTAGAATCAGCAAGATTTCAGATTGCAGTTGACCTTAAATACAAAATGCACACTGGTTTTTCCATTTGCGCTTTAAACAAGCGTGGACATCTGGATGAGTGTACAATAGGCCCTACTTGTGGCCACACTTCCCTGCAGACTGTCCCAATATTATTCAATGAAATAAAATTTCCTGCAAGAAAACAAACAAATAATGACAACCTGTAAACAATGTCACACACAAATTTGCCCTACGTTATATAGTGTGCTACATCCACACCAGTGAAACCAATTTTTTCTAGTAAAAAAAGCTTATTTGATAATACTTATCCAACCATAATACCTTGGGAGAACTACTACTACCTCTCAAATCCAGCCCTCCCAGGCTAAAATTTGTTAGCTAAAAAGCTAAAAGTTATCTGCCCTCTTAGGTGGCAGTTAATAGCAATCTCCCCTTGATAAGTGGATTGGGGCCAAACCAAGTGAAATCATCAGTTACTACTGGAGTGGAAGGCAAGCACTCTGTATGGATGTAACTGCGGGGAGGTTGGGAGGATGTATATATATTATGATTGGGTAAGTATTACTGATGAAGTATGTTTAACTAGAAAAAAGGGGCCCCGAGTGGCCGAGTGGTCTAAAGCGCTGAGCGTTACGGATCACTGCCATCTCACCTTTGTCTGCGTGAGTTCGAGTCCAGGCTCGGCTAACGTGGGTAAGTGAGAAAGCCTGCCAGTAGCTTCTCGTGGGTTGGTGGTTCTTCCCGGGGTTTTCCAGGGTTCTTCCTCCACCATTAATACTGGCCGCCATGTATAGCCTATCTTGTGCTGAAAAATGGCGTTAAACCCTATAACAACAACAACAACAACTAGAAAAAAATGGTTACTTCTTCAAATATGTTACTGAATTATAATAGGTAAGAGAGACCATAAAGTATGTGAGACAGCTTCTAGATAGCCCGACTGGAAAACAGACTCCATATACTGGGGAGTGGCTTCAAAATGGAAAACTTTCCCTCCCACATATCAAGCAGAATTTATGTTGTTGTTGTTGTTGTTTTAGGGTTTGACACCATTCTTTAGCACAAGATAGGCTATACATGGCAACCAGTATAAATGGTGGAGAAAGAACCCGGGAAAACCCCAGAAAGAACCACTGACCCACAAGAAGCTAGTGACAAGCTTTCTCACATACCCACATTGGACGAATCCGAGACTTGAACCCACACAGATAGAGGTGAGATGACAGTGATCCATAATGGTGAGCACTTTAGACCACTCGGCCACTTGGGGCCCCATTTTTCCAAAAGGCTCAATTTTCAATCTGGAGGAACTTTTACCCATGATGCAAAAGGTTACCTTTCCAGGTCGTTCAACAGTTTCATAAAGACGCACCTTTTTTTTTCTTCAGAATTCATGAAGGTGCATCTTTATGAAGCTGTTGAACGACATGGAAAGATAACCTTTTGCATCATGGGTAAAGGTTCCTCCAGACTGAAAATTGAGCCTTTTAGGATAAAAGATCTCTGATAGAACTGGAGAAGCATACTTGGATTTCCATCCCAAGGCATGGATAATTAGTTATAGAACAGTTTTGCTCATATGCAATGTTTGTAGCGACTGTCCTAACTTCATGAGCTGACATGTGAAGCAAATTCATTGGTGTGAGTTTAGTCCAATAAGCAAAACAGATAGCCCACTTTATTCAGGATAAAAGTGACCATGTTTATATATCATCCTTCCTTGAAGGCAAAATGAGGCATGATCTCCCTCAATGCAATGGCTCAGTCTTCCTGAAATATCACTTCAGAGCTCACACTGGGTCCTGCAGATGACCTTGAGATGAAGTGTCCAGAACAGACAGGAATTATTACCAATATATTTGATTACCCATGAATGGTAGCTTGTTCTTGGCAATGACAGTAGGGGGCTTCACAAGTGATACTGATCCATCTTGTCTGAACTGCATGTGGATGGGTCCATAAATTGGAAATATATTTGCTGATTTTGCCTGCTGATTGCCAAAGCAGTGAGGAGGCAGTACTTATATGAGAGATGAACTAATTCAGCTCTTGAGAGCAGTTCAAATAGTGTCTTGTTCAGAAAAGGTTAATACCCATAATAAATTCCATTAATGCAAGGAAACATTTCATTCGCCAGGTGAAATCAAAATTAACATATGATTGGATAGGTCTTGGTTTGTCCAATATCCTCTCTTCCATGACAACTGTGTGCAAGTGATTGTGAAACAGTAGGTTTAATTGTGATTGGTGCCATAGGAAGCTAGCTATTGATGTCTACATTGGTATAATGAACTCTTGTGCATTACACTGAGATTATATTCTGTTGCCTTTGTATGCCTCTAAGGTGGATGGCTATCTCACTTGAGGGATTATCCACCACTTATGAGAACTGTTCTTAAGGGTGTATTTAATAAGATCCAGATGCGTAGGTTCAGTAACTATAAGTTGGGATGAAACACCCGCCATCATGATGGCTTAACACAGATGGGGGAATATCTTGATTCCTGGCGATTCTGTTGTAAGATTGATGAGGTTGGTCTGGTATACACTTCATCATGGTAAAACTTTCTCATTCATCAATGAAAGATTCGAGCCTTCCACCTGCCAGGATCTGTGTTAAGTGGAACATGAATGTATGTCATATAACATTGGATAGGTCTCAATGAAACATGGCTAAAATGGTAGACCTCCTTTTCACTCTTTCCACTTAGTTCAGGAGAACTGTGGTTTTCAACGGTTTGTAATATGAGTTGCTGTTGGAATATTCCTGAATACTGTATAAAATACTGTTCAAAATATATGTAGTCATTAGTAAAAGCTCAACAGTGTTTTTCAATGTTTTAAAAAGATGCACCGACTTCAAATAAAGATTACCTGACTTGCCTTACGGAAAAATGCAAGAAAGCAGTCCTCTATTTTGTTGTGAGAGCACTTTCATATTTCGGTTTCAGCATTTTCTTCCTGGCCTGGTGATATCCAATCTATTTGGTACTGCTGCATGAACTTAATGATATTTAGGGCTTCATTACAGAATTAACAAATCACTATCTGTGTATAAAGAGTTCAAGGGACTATAACCTATACTAAGATAAAAACTGTGTCATGCACCTAGACAGGCAATGTTAAAAAACACACGGTAACAAATCATGTTCATAATAGAAAGGGCATGGAATACTTGTTTCTAAATCCAAACCAACAGTTTAATGTAACAACATTTTCTTACACTAATATTTCTGTTAATTGGAATAAACTGGTGTGTCAATTACATGACATAAACCAATTGCATGACATTTTTTTTCTTCAATTACTTCCCTCAATGAATTCAAAGGAACTACACAGAATTTGGGAGCCACATGAAACTCACTTCTTGCCCATAATCAAATATCGTATTGTGTTATCTTGTCCAGCACGACAAGAAATTGAAAATATTGTGAGCACTGATGCTATTTGTCCTCTCAAAAAAGACAACCCTCAATATAAAGTCACCTAATCAATGCAGATGAGGTGGTCTCATGAGAGGGAGAACCACTAAAATTAGTTTCTAATAGCAATAAGAGAAAAAAAATCTGTCTCATTTTAAATTGGAAGCAATAAGGAAGTATATATAGTCAAACCTGCTCAAGCAATTTAGACCAAGTTTCAGTAGTCACATTCACACACAGTCCAATGTAATTTTACTTGTATATAAGGACAAAACAAAAAATATGTGCATGTCCAGTCAGCCAACCAACCCTGTTTTTTACTGCTGACCCTAGCATTTTTATCCCCCAGAAATTGATTTGTGTATCTAATTGAGCGCGTTTTGCCCTATATACTAATCACTGTAATATATATATATATATATATATATATATATATATATATATATATATATATATATATATATTGCTTAAAAATTAAAAAAACTACCTACCTACCATTATTTTAAAACCAATGCAACAGGAAACATATATGGGGGGGTATAGATCACTTTAATGTGATTTGTTGAGTGGTCTTCACAGGTATTACTGCATTTCCTTGATACATATTGCATACCTCCTTGTACCACCTTGTGCATTATTATTTGTCAGGCATTTTCAAACTGACATTATCAATTCAATAACCATATTGCCAAGCATTTGCAAATTGGCATTATCAATTCAATAACTGTATTGCCAGGCATTTGCAAGCTGGTATTATCAATTCAATAACTGTATTGCCAGGCATTTGCAAACTGGCATTATCAATTCAATAACTTGCCATGTATTTGCAAACTGTCATTATCAATTCAATAACTGTATTGCCAGGTATTTGCAAACTGGCATTATCAATTCAATAACTGTATTGCCAGGAATTTGCAAACTGGCACTATCAATTCAATAACTTTACTGCCGGGCATTTGCAAACTAGCATTATCAATTCAATAACTGTATTGCCTTGCATTTGCAAACTGGCACTATCAATTCAATACATGTAACTCTACTGCCAGGTATTTGCAAACTGGCATTATCAATTCAATAACTGTATAAACATTTTACCATGATCAGCCAATAACATTGTTAACTCAAACATTTTTTAAAACTGAAATAATAAATAATTTTAAAACTCATTAGGAATACTTCAGTAGCTTTGACTATTAGAATCCCATCCTATGTCCATATGTACATTTCACTAAGACAAATTTATACATGCAACTGTCACTGACCTGAAGGTCCATCCCTACTTCTGAATCTTAGTCCCAAGGTTGTAACTTGGAAACTACTGAGATCCCCATGCATTAATCCATTATACACTTACACAGCATGGAAAGATAATTCAAACATTCAACTAAAATTTACCCCTGGGCCTATTCTTATCTCCCTGAGACATTAAAGCACAGATGGGGAGGGGGGCAATGGGACAAATCTTGGGAACATAGGGATATGTGTTTTACAAATACTTAAGTTTGTACTTGATTCTACCACTGATTGTTACACTATAAAACTGAATCATAACGACTTAGAAAAATATCACCTCTTTATGTAATTAATGTCTGCATTAAACCTTTGCTAAGCTATAAAGACAAAATATCAAACGATATTATTTAGAAACTTTCTGCATTCATTTATTAGTGTTTTATTGTGTCAGTCAACTGGGTGCATTTTGTAGCATCTTGGACCTTCAAGCTTACCTCGAGCAACCATGGTTTCAACTTCCAGTCTATCAACACGTCAAATCCAAGAATTTCAAAACACACACTGTCACTGCCAGGGGGTGCCCCTGGTCGACACATCCTGTATGCATGTAGAACATGTGGCTCAGCCACAATTAATGTCTTTACAATCATATCCGAAATGTTCCGCCACAGTAATGCAACATCTCGATCATTTCTACGTAAATATTCATTGAAAGCTTTGATTGAGCGTTTACTTCCAGTGTCATTAGATGTACCTTTTTCATAGTATTCATTGTGTTTGTTGACTGAATAGTTGGTTAAATGCATGAAAAGGTGAGACTGAAAAGAAAATGAATCATTATATGAAGAACAAAAAAACACAAGACACACAAGATTTTAAATGCTCAAATTTAGTTTAACAAATTTTAAATTATGTCTTTTTTCCTTCTCAATATAAAATTTACATTTCTGAAAACCAGTTGATAAAGATATTGCAGTCTTACGCAGACCAAACATGTTAACTAATTTTCTATCATATAAACACACTTTTAAGTTGAGACAAATTGCAAACAAAAAAGATCCTGATCTCCCATAGCATAATGCATCTGCAGACCAGGGTTGATGTTGTTTTTTCTACTGATTACTCCTAAAAACTGCACAGAGTCGGATCTGATGGCGTATTATGCAATGGTAAATCTGGGCCTGTGCAGTTTGCACTTGACTTGTCTTGTAAACAAGTACATATATTACTTTAAATCATATAAAGTTTTGGTACTTTCAGTGTTCTCCTTTAGTGCTGTCTGGTGGGTCACAGCACTCAAGCCAAAAGCTAGTGCACTGTATTCTGTAATACAATACTGTAAGACGGCAGTTCCCAAGGCAGAAGGCAAGAACAGGTTTTGTACATCACATGATGTCGGCACTGTAGCTGGTTCTAATGCAGCTGTATGTCAGTCATAGATGCAAAATTTAAGTCAACTGGGATATATTGATGTACAACTCACCCCAGATATTTATGTACAATATGCACCAAGTGTAAAACTTTAGCTGATTCCAAATGCTGCTGGCAAATACTCAGACCAAATGAAAGGCTGCTTTAGTACATTCCAAATAATATTTCCAAGTCAGGAGTAACAATTATTACTCAAAATGTTGAGTAAAGTTTTATGATAGAGGGGTCAGAAATAGAGTCACAGAATATGCCAGCAGATGAGTCAACAGGATGGAGCATTTCCATAAAATTACTGTATATACTATGGTTTAAAAAAGTGCTTTTTCATAACTGTGTTTCCCAAAAGGCCCCATTTTTCTGCAATGCCTACATCAAAAGATTATAATTTTCAACCTATACTGCTTTCCAGCATGCAATAACTGACACTGGACTCAAAAATATTCTAATTTTGAGGCACTTTTAGTTCCACAAGTTTTTTAATTTTGGGACATGGTAAGTGCCAAAAGTTGTATCCTTTTATGATAGGTGAGATCTGAAAGACCTCTTATTTCTAACCCTACAAGGCAGATACCAGCTAATATAGTGGGGTAACATCACATCCCACCCACTCTGGGCATCTACACTGTTAATTAATACATAAAACAACGTTGAGAAGTATTTAAAACAATACAGACCCTGACCTGCTGACACATGATACTATGCCAGAACTGGGTCTACACTGTTTATAAGTACATAACACAATGTAAACTCAGAACTGCTGACACATTATGCCATGTTAGAACTTGGTCTACACTGTTTATAAGTACATAAAAAATGTATACTTGGATCCGCTGACACATTATGCCATGCCAGAACTGGGTCTACACTGTTTACAAATACATAAAACAACATAAACTTGGATCTCCTGATGCATGGGTCTACACTGTTTATAAGTACATAACACAACATAAACTCAGATCTGCTGACACATGGATCTACACTGTTTATATGTATATAAAACAATGTAAATTCAGATCTGCTGACACATTATGCCATGCCAGAACTGGGTCTACACTGTTTATAAGTACATAAAACAACATAAACTCATATCTGCTGACACATTACGCCATGCCAGAATTGAGTCTACAATGTAAACATTTTTGATAATTTTATAATATACTGATAAGTATATTCTTGATCAAAGATCAAATAATTTTGCTAATTGGCAATATACACATTATATAACTATATTGCCATGAATGCTGAAAAAAAAAAAACTGTTCAAAAGTTGTGTCACAAATTTATTAATGAAGATTGCACGCTTGTTTAAAATGTATGATTGACAGTAAAAAGCAAACTTACCAAGTTACTTTCTGATGGGGACAAGTACTTCTCTGTACTCATTCTTACCAGTCCATCATTGAATAGGAATATTCTTAATGGATCACATGAGGTAACAAGAACATATATTCTCAAGTCAAACTTATAGCCATCCAGTAGTAAAGGTTTGTCTAGATACTCCTGTACTATGAAATGTTCTGATGGTGTAATCTTCTCAGGGTTCTTGAATAGTGAAATCCTGAAAGAAAAATAGAGTCCCAAGATGTGCATGACACTCATCTGGCCAAAGCATAATCAGTATGTATTCTTGATACTGGCGGGGAAGTCACACCTTTGGATTTTAACAACAAGTTTATAAAAGCCTGAGTAAAGTTATTCTTTCAAATAATGGCTAAAATCTCAAGCATGACTTTCACTTAAAACTTATGACTACTTTAGGATGAATATAGAATTCTGAATGGGGACATCAACAGGAGATATGTCCAAAAGTTTTGCAACAACAGTCCCTCAATTGGACTGACATTATTTCCATAAAAATATTTATTCCTTCCATCAATTCTTTATAACTGCTCAGTATTAAAACCATCTCTAATATTTTTGAGAAATTCCAAAATATTAAATTTGGCAACAAAACTATTTTATTACATGTCTGAGTTAACCCTGTACTTCATAGCATCTGTTCTGTGTGGGTTGTCACTATACACATGTCAAAGACACTGAGTACAGTGTGCTGTAAACTGAACACCTGTTCCTAGATGATTCCATACCAGCTGGCCTGCATTGGGAAGTTCAGACAGTGTACTATTTTCAATTGGAACCAAATAAACATTATAAGAAGTCTCACTGGATGTCCAAAAAAATTGTCAATTAGGACCAACTAGACATCATAAAAAGTTTTGTAGCTGAAATCTCATGTTAACAACGTCAACATTTCATCAGGAGTAATGATAAAAGATTTTCAAGATTGCTGCTGTAGTGGAAATAATGAATGTCAGACTGGCACCATTCTCATTTAGAACCAATGAGACTTTGTAATAAATCCTTCAACATAACCCTAAGTCAATATGACCACCTACTAACAAAAAGCAGTAATAAAATTGTCAAGAGGGAAACCATGGTGGCCATATTGGATGTTGGATTGGCACCATTTTAATCAAAAGAAGTCTTTTAGTGAAATCCCCATGTCAATATAACCATCCATACCATCTATTAGGGAAGTCTTTATCTGAAAAACCAATATAAATATGACCATCCATTCAGAAGGATTAGTTATAACAAGATTTTCAAGCTGGTCACCAATGTGGCCATATTAGATGTCTGACTATTTGTTTAGTCGCAACTATACCATGGGATGAATTACACACACTTTAAAGGCTCTAGTCAATCCTCCATTAATAACAATACTTATGGTAGTACTTGGATGACAGTAGATGACAGTAGATGACAGGCAGACAATACACAATAGACCAATGCATGCATCTTTCTGGTCTATAACCAGTTCAGCCAAAAATTAATTTGTTTTTGTAGCTAATTAGTAACCTTGTGCACAATATATTTGTACATTAAGTCTCTCTCTCTCTACTCATACCCATGTCCCTGGGCACCATTGGCAGGTTTGATTATAAATGTCTTGTTTTTCTTTTTGGCTTTGAGATCCTTGTAGTAGTTCTGGAGTAGACCATGATCCGATGGGAGAATCCAGGTCTTGGGGACAAAGTTAATTTCTTCACTGTTCACTTTTGCCATCCTGAAATCCATGGAAAATAAATAATCAGATATTATTATGGGGTCAGTTCTCAAAGCTAACTGTTTATAAAAAGAAATCTGCAACTGATACACTAACAAGGAACTGACCAGGGTCTGCAAGCCTACTGCAATGTCCCATTTGCCCCATGTTATGTTCCAAACCTGAAGAAGGTGGTTGGTTTGGTGTTTTATGGTACAGTAACACTTTGAAGATTATATCATGCCAAGGTTAGCTGAGTAAAATACCTTGCGCAAGGACATGCCAAATGTATGCAGGGATAAAAAGGTACTGAAATAAAAGGAAACTAAAAATGTTTAACAGTGTGGTTAATCTAGGGTAGATGGACATTTGTACACACATGCACAAAGCCACATAGTAATCACTCTGGTTCAGCCTAGACAGGCTCAACAATAAGTTAATTATCTACACTTGGCAGAATAGTGTTTAACTCACCTAAGTTCATGCTGATACTAACATTCACACAACAAGTACCAAAAGTGAGCTCAAAACAGATACAAGTCAAAGAAGCATAAAATATAGGTTACAATGACATACTTTTGGTAAAAAGGTATTGTGCCCATTAAGACAACAATGACAGATCAATTTTTGTTTCAAGACTCGAAAGCCAATAATACCAAGGAAACTGACCATAATAACAGAATAATCTATCTCATCAAATTTGACATCCTCACCCTCTTCTCATTTTTCATTAAGAGCATTCTTCTGATGCAGAGCAAGAGCTGCCTGGTTAGGACTATTTATAGTATCATCTACATTATACATCATATAAAATCACAATTTATCCATGTCTATCAAACAGCATCAAATTCTCAAACCAAAAAGGGAATTATTTTAAAAAAGTTTCCAATACTCTGGAACTTTGCTCTGGAATAGTATTCCAGTTGAGATTAGAAATGCCCACTCTACTCTATTTCCTTCTTCCAAACGCAATATATCAAGTGGCTTCAGAGATGCAGCTAAAATAAATAAATTCCTTTGTATGAGGGCCTCAAGGTAGAATAGTTCTTAGCTAATTGTGTTACCCTCTTTAAATAAAGTCATTATTATTATTATTATTATTATTATTATTATTATTATTATTATTATTTTACAATTGGACTTTCCATCAGTTCCTGGAACAAATTCATAAAGAATTAACTTTTGATTTATCAAACTCCAAGTCTGATATTACAACTCACGTTGATGGGCTAAAATGTGTACTTAGTTTTAATGTCCTGAAGGCCTAATAGAGATGAGGTGGTAGGATCAAAGAAATGGAAAGAAATGAGGCTTACAGTCATAGCAACCATGAATTATCACTCATGAGAGCTGACCTAGTTTAAAGGGTTCCTATAAGGAACAGCACCCCAATTACTATGGCCCCTATTGCCACCTGGGGAGGGCCCTGCTGGAGGGGAAAAGGAACACTCCATATATGTGTAATAATTATCTGCTGCTGACTGGTAATCAAACACTCCAGGAGCAAGTGGGCTGGATGCAAAAACAGATTGACTGGTAATCAAACACTCCAGGACCAAGTGGGCAGGATGCAAAAACAGCTGATTGGTAATCAAATATTCCAGGACTAAGTGGGCAGGATGCAAAAACTGACTGACAAGGTAATTAATGAAAAGGTTGAATTAGCTGCCCAGGGGGAGAAACCTTTGACTATCATCAGACATTCATGAACCACTACAGCAAAATACAACCCATTTGAAAGGCAAGTGAATTTATAAACTATGTTATACCAATATAATCTTAAGTAAAGTCTGTACAAAGTATGAATGGAAATAGACTAATATGCCTATATTAAGTAAATGGAGGCAAACCATAAGTCTGTAGAATGGAAATAGACTAATATGCCTATATTAAGTAAATGGAGGCAAACCATAAGTCTGTAGAATGGAAATAGACTAATATGCCTATATTAAGTAAATGGAGGCAAACCATAAGTCTGTAGAATGGAAATAGACTAATATGCCTATATTAAGTAAATGGAGGCAAACCATAAGTCTGTAGAATGGAAATAGACTAATATGCCTATATTAAGTAAATGGAGGCAAACCATAAGTATGTTTTTCCCTTCTTCATTAGACAGAATGGAAAGTTTCCATCTCCAAGTGACATTTGTCTGTTTATTGTTTCAAGTGTTTATGGTTAAGAATCAATCTTTGTTTACCATCCTTCTTGGGTCTTTGAAATATGCCAAAGAGAAAAGAATTTGTTGGCAAGTTGGAGCAGCATCTGACAACTTGTTTTCAAAATCAACTTCAGGCACTTCCTCAACATCACTTAAGTTATTTTTGGTGGGGGTGAAAAGTTTTCATTTGAAACTAGTCACATCCAATTTTATATTCCAGTAAAGTCCTTAACTTCCACGTGTCTGAAGTTTACTTGTTTTTCTCCATTCTGGAAACGTGACACACTGCTTTGCCAGCAATATAGATTTGATTGTGGTTTTGTCCATAAGGATACTACAGGTACGATGAAATTATCATTAAATTTCAACTTGGTACATATGATTTCATTTTCCAATTATGCTACAAAACTGATATGACAAATGAATAAATCCCATTATGCGAAACCCTTAGAATATACAAGATATAATCCAATGGCTGTTTGGAAACTTTTACGTGAGTCTGGAGCTGGATAAGTTAAGAAACGGTCACATAATGTTACATTATTGAAATCAAATGGCATTGCTTTTGAAAATCTTAATGATATGGCAAGTAGTTTCAAAGATTTTTTCCATCATATTGCTTCCAACCAAAAGATCTTACTGAAATCTTCTTATCAGCATCCTTATGACTTATGTTCTGAATGACCTGCAAATGAGTCTGATTCTAAAATCCCCCCAATGAACTGTGACTGTGTTCTTAAATTCTTCATAGAAAGTCTTCCAGCGAATAGATGTAAAAAAGTCAGACTCGACCCATAATTTTAAAGTTAATAAACTGCTGACTTACTTTCATACGTAACCATAGTATAGTAACAGGCCAGTTCCCTAAATCATAGACACTAGCTGAAGTGATCCGCTTTTCAAAAATGTAATTAGGTCAACATCTACAAAACAATTTCCATCCTTCCCTCCTTGTAAAAATAAATAGAAAAACATATGCATGATTCTGTAGGTTTTTTTTGTTTTTACAAAAATAAAAAAAAATTCTCCATAAAAACCTGTCAGAAATGGTCTTATTATCAGTGGTAGACAAGTGGTTTAAAGTCTCAGGCGATGGAAAATTGGTTGGAATAGTAATGGCTGACTTTTTCAAAATGGCTTTGATCTTGTGGACCATCAAATTCTTCTCAAGAAAATCTATCATTATAGCAAACACACAATTCTCTGTCTGAATCATATTTGAACAAAAGTTCTTGAAAGGTATTGCTCAACAAATCATCTTTCTGAAGAAAAAACTAAGTGGTCAATTTTAAGTCCACTTCTATTAATAACTTTTATCAATGACTAATCTCTAACTAATGAAATATTATATACACACTGACCATGACACAGATGACAGAACATTTTAAAAAATCTCAAAGTGAAATTGAATGCACTCTCCAAAGTGCACCAAACAAAATTCAGTCATGGCATCATGGAAACAGAATGCTTAATATGGAATACACAATAATACAGTACTAAACAAATATTTGTAGAATCTTACTTGATACCCCATGCAATCAAATTTTGAAGCAACTGAATGGCTGAATTTTTTATGCACACATGATGGTATATTTCTCAGAATGAAAGTTGTTGTTGTTGTGGGCTTTAACACCATTTTTCAGCACAAGATAGGCTATACATGGCGGCCAGTATAATTGGTGGAGGAAGAACCCTGGAAAACCCTGGGAAGAACCACCGACCCACGAGAAGATACTGGCAGGCTTTCTCACATACCCATGTTAGCCGAGCCTGCGACTCGAACTTACGCAGACAGAGGTGAGATGGCAGTGATCCATAATGGTGAGTGCTTTAGACCACTCGGCCCATGATGTATAAAATATTTAACAAATCAGCTCCTGAGTATCTACATTATCCTTTAATCAACCAAAGCAAGGCAATATTATACTCCTAATATGAGGTCCACTGTTTCCAATACCAACTGCCAAAACCACACACACACACACACACCTTTAATCAACCAAAGCAAGGCAATATTATACTCCTAATATGTTAATCAACCAAAGCAAGGCAATATTAATACTCATAATATGATGTCCACTGTTTACAATACCAACTGACACACACACACACACACACACACACACACACACACACACACACACACACACACACACACACACACACACACACACACACACACACACACACACTCTTTTAATCAACCAAAGCAAGGCAATACTTATTCTCCTAATATGAGGTCCGCTGTTTCCAGTACCAACTGCCAAAACTAAAGAAAGAAGTTTTAAAAAGATGCTTTCTGTATTCAGGTGCCATACTATGGAATAATATTCCAAAGGATATTAAAAATGCTCAAACGGCATAATCTTTTCATGAAAGGATCATTTGTTTCAATGAAAAATAACAGTTAAACATTCTGTGCCCACCAATTCCTGCAGATATCTGCATGTAAATGTGTAGATAAACTGCACATGTACATCTATATTACAGGTTTAAGTGAGCAGATGCAGGTGAAAATGTGTGTTGTGTATGTTTTTCTATTTGTACGTGCAGTCTTTAGGTGTGAATGTATAATTTATATAATATATTTTTTAAAAAGGAAATATTGTACATAATTGAAAGCCTCAAGGTAGATTAGTTCTTTATAACCAATTTAGTCACCCTGTTACAATAAAGACATTATTATAATTTTTATTATTATTATTATTATTATTATTATTATTATTATTATTGTTATTAAATTGTGAACTTAATGTAATGAAGTGTGAAATCTAGATCAAACTAACCAATTTTTAGCAATTTGGTATTTAATCCAACATGATATATCCATCAACAAAGTTGCATTAAAACCTAACCAACAGGTACATAAGAAATTGATATAAACACAAGACTTAACCGAAGTCAGGAATCATGAAATGTAGACCTACTTTATAAACTGCTATTATATACATGCAAAGTAACATGACTATAACCAACAGTATTTGTACAGCTGACCACATTACTTAAATGTAATCAAAGTAAAAAACTTTAACATCAGGGTTATCACATGGCCTTAAACTAAGAAAAAGAAAGAAGCAAAAGCAGCAAGTTTAGTAAAGTCGACAAAGAATTTAATTCTCTAAGTTACAAAGTGAAAATTTATGAGGAACTTACACTATTGTGAATTAAATCCCAAATAATTGCAAAAGTTGTATCGCAAGTCCAAAAGTATAGTGTTCCGAATGAATTCCAATACTGAATTACTAATAGTCTTGAATAGACTGATTTACCAAAATTCTTGATGTATCACAATGATATGATCCAGAATGTCATTAAATTAATTCACAATAATCCCAATAATTCCAAAAGAGTGTTTTAGTCCACAATGTCCACTTTTTAATTCCAATGCATAACTTTAAATAGATGATTCCTCTCAAATTATAATTTATCTGAACACAGCTAAAGTGATTCCACAGACTAATATTAAACTAAATGTGCTATCACTGTGAAACTTTAACATCAAGGTTAATCACAGGCCTATGTGCTATCACTGTAAAAAACTGTTTACAATGGAAAAAAATACTACAAGAAGTTTATGATCGTAATGACCCAACATAATTTCAAATATTTTTCTACAAGTATTTGATATTTTCAAAAGAACCTGACTTTCCAACCTAAAAACTGTTTATTATGTTACGTGTAGGCTCATACAAATGTAACAGAAGAAAAGAGTGAAGTCCAACAAGCTTTGTATATTTTAACAAAATAATTTATTTCCCTAGAAAACAATGTAAAAATTGGTAAACAGTTTGTGAATATAATCCAAAATATAATCCTAAGAATGAAAACACAAGTCCTATCACTAAATAGTTCTATTAGAATCCAGGTTTGAATCTCGACGACGTACAAATATGGAAGGCGATGATGTCAGATGTGGTCCAATGTACGAATATCAACAATTCCTCAATTGAATAACAGTTTTTGTTTCCGAATAATTCCAGAATAAATTTCCATGAATATCTTTCAGAATTTTTTATAAGAAAGTCAACTTGTTGAGTTTCCAGGAGAATAAATTATTAAATCCAAAAATCAGATGAAAAACAAACAATCTGGCAACAAATAAAAATAACACCTTGTTCCTTCAAGATGTTAAAACGACTCTGACAGAAGAATATTAAGAATGCGTATTTAAACCCCAAAAACATCATTTCAAGTCTCGCGAGATGGGTCATGTGGTCTCTTACTACAAGAAATCCATCACGTACGCCAGTGTAGCCCCACTTAAAAACCAATAGTAAAGAAACGTTGTTTACACATAGTGATCACGCAAGGAAAGTATGGCCCTGATACTGACCAATCATTTTAACTGCCTGTTTACAAACTTCCCCAACCTAAGATGAACTAGGTTAACTAAAAATAATTCTCATGTAACACGTTTTACGTCTTAGATAAATAACATTTAGTAAAAGAAAAAATCGAATTACTGAAAAAGAATTTTGAATCCTTTCAATAATCATTACAATAAAATGTAATGAAACAAAAATAAAATAAAAAAGAATTTTAAAACTAACACACAAGCAGTTAAATTACATATACGTAACAATAATATTATTTTCTTTCTTTAGCTAGCCTTAGCCACCCACCCCCACCCCAAACCTACAAGATTAATTGACCGACATACATAATTTATCCAATAGTGACTACCGTACATACTCACTTATAAGTAGGATCCATCTGCAAACTTCATAAACCCAGATCGGCAACCACATTATGTACAAGCAGATCTGGGTCTATGCAGTTTGTTGGTGAGTACAGGCAATCATTAGAACAAAAAACACAGACCCTGATCTGCATTATGCAACTGCAGATCAAGGTCTATGTTGTTTTCTTGTTTGACCCAACTTATAAGCAAGTATAAATGATACCTTTTTATGACAAAAGTAAATTACAATAACACTGCATATATATGAGCATGGTTTCTATGCAAAAAGGAAAGCAAGTCATGTGGATATGAATTTAATAGCTAAGTAATTAAACAATGAAAACAAAAAAGTTTCTAATTTTTTTCAATATTTATAATTTTGAAATTCATTTGCAGAGGAATCATTGGATAAGAGATTACAAGGTATGAAAAAACTTCGGCACAAAAATTCATAATTTGTCCAAAGTCATAAGAAAATAGAGATATTAAGAGCATTGTAAAAATATAAATATTTACAACCTTTACCCATAGATAGCATATTTATTTCAATTTTGTACATATACAGTAAAGCTTCCAAAACTCAAACATCAATAACTCATATACCTGGTATCACTTGAATAACTTGCTAAATTCTAGTATAAAGCCTTCTCATGTCTACAACCATGAAAACTCAAATAAACTATAACTTAAAAAATAAATTGGGGTTGCACATATCAAACTTTTGAAGTTCTACTTACTTTAAAAAAAAAAGGAAAACAGCAGTACTTAACAAAAGAGTTATGAGAAATTCTTACTTCAGCATGTTTCTTGCAAGATTGTCTTTTCTTGTTACTTCCCCCATTCCAGGAAAATGGTTGATTTTCTGGTACGATTTTAGGTCTGATATCCGCTCAGTAGATACAAAGGCATCATTCCAAAACAAATAACTGAAATGAACATTTTATATAAATATTGGTCTTTTTTCATGCTTCAGATAAAATAAGTGCATTAAAATGTAACAAAGTGTAAAAATGACTGGATTTTTATATGAATTCTGCAGCAAGGCCAAAAATCATATATTTTCCCAAAGATACATCATTTACCCCTGTTCCCATTTAACTCCAACCCTAGTAGCATGACCCAAAGATACAATCATTTATCCCTGTTCCCATCTAACTACCAATCAATCCAAGTTCTACAACCCAAAGATACACTAATTTATCCCTGTTTCCACCTAGATTTCCATCTTAGTTCCATAACCCAAAGATACAATAAATTATCCCTGTTCCCACTCAACTCTCATTGTTCCATTACCCAAAGATAGATGCATTTATCCCTGTTCCCACCTAACTCTCAATCCTAGTTCCATGACCCAAAGACAGAATCATTTATCCCTGTTCCCACTCAACTTTCAGTCCTAGTTCCATGACCCAAAGACAAAAGCATTTATCCCTGTTCCCACTCAACTTTCAATCTTAGTTCCTTGACCCAAACACAGAAGCATTTATCCCTGTTCCCACCTAACTCTCAATCCTAGTTCCATGACCCAAAGACAGAAGCATTTTATCCCTGTTCCCACTTAACTCACAATGCTAGTGCCATGACCCAAATACTGAAGCATTTATCCTTGTTCCCACTAAACATTCAGCAGAAGCATGTATCCCCATTCCCACCTAACTCTCGATCCTAGTGTTCCATGACCCAAAAAGACAGAAGCATACAGCCCTGCTCACACTTAACTCTCAATCCTAGTTCTATGACCCAAGATCAGTTCCCTGCAGTGATATCCAAAAGATTCCAATCACACTAACACACCAGCAGATGTAACACACTTTTTGACTGGTGGTCAAATATCCAAATCTGTAGCAGTACAATCAATAATATGCTTTTGGAAACTCTGACACCATTGTTGCACCAGGACATTCTCTGTGAAATACCATCTATACTCACTCATTAGTTGAGTCCCAAACAACATAGACCCTAATCTGCCAGTTCATTTCGTGCTAGCAGATTAGTGTCTGTGAAGTTTGTTTCTACTGATTACTCCTAATAAACTGCACTGACCCAGATTTGCCAGCACATTATACAACTGATGGATCTGGATCTGTGCAGTTTGCAGTTGGACTCAATGTATAAACAAGTATACATATATATATATATATATATATATATATATATATATATATATATATATATATATATATATATATATATATATATACTGCAAAAATGTGTGATTCAAAATGAACTTGCATATCATTTTGTTTTTATATATTGACCATGGCTGTCATCAAGGGGATCCTCTCTCTCATTATTTGTTTTTTTTAGTAGCAGAATTTTAGGAATTATGGTTTGGAACAATAATGATATTAAAGGCATATGCATAAATGGATATGAAAATATACTGGCACAATATTCCAATGACACATTGTTTCTATTAGACGGATCAGAGAACTCCTTGCATGCCTTGGTAGAAACATTAGACACATTTACATTCACTGAAAGTGAATATCAACAAAAGTAATAAAAATAAGTGTATTTAAGAATTCACAGACACCTATGTATACAAATTTAGGATTTGATTGGTTTCAAATTACTCTTTACTAGAAGATGAGTTATCCATGAATACAGAAGAGGTTGTGAAATGAATTTTAAATGAAAATTTCAATATGTACAAAAACATTTAGAGGAATGGAATCAAAGAAATTTAACAATATATGGGAAAATTGTTGTTCTAAAATCAATGGCTTTATCTAAACTGACACATTTATTCTTAATGTTACCAAATCCAACAGCAAGTACTCTAAAACAAATTGAAAAAATGTTTTATAAATAGTGGAATAATGGTCTTGATAAAATAAGCAGAACAACACTTAATAATAAGCTAGAAGAAGGCGAATTGTGCATGAAACATTTAACTACTTTAATCAATCTTTAAAAATATCTTGAATAAAACAATTGCTGGTATGAATGGAAAAATAAAAAAGATTACATTCTCAATAAATATTAGTTGTCACATTACACTTTTTTTCAATTAAAATGATTTGTGAATATCATGATTAACCAAAAATATAACACATTTGTTTTGGAAGGATGTACTTTTAGCATAAGCAGAATTTATGATAATTGAAAAAGAGAGAAACTTCCTTGAAATTTCACACCTGGGTGTCTGCAAAAATATAAATATAATTATTAACAACAGACCACTTTTGTATCAATCATGGCAGTCAAAGGGGGAACAATTTATATACCATTTCTTTCATGAGCAAGGTTTATATTTATCACATGATAGGTTTTGTGAGTTATATGATTTTCACACTAGATTACATATTATTATGGTATTATAAGTGCTATCAGCCTATATTTAAAAAATATTATATGTGCAACATGAAAAAAAAATCTGCACCCTTTTTCCCCAAAGAATATTGAAGTTCTACTCAAGAATCAACAAGGATACAGAGAGATATATAATAGTTTAATAAAGTCATTTTGTCAGTCTCCAAAAACTCAAGAAACCGTTTTTATTAAATTTAAATTCCAAAAAGCAAAGATGGGTGGAATAAGGTATATTCGATTCCATATAAAATTACTTTGGATACAAAATTATGGTGACTCCCATTCAGAATTAACCACAACAAACTGACTACAAATAGTTTCTTATTCAAAATTGGTTTTGCAGATGATAAAGGGTTCTCCTTCAATAATAGTGAGGAACAAATGATGAAACATTTATTTTTCAACTATGTTCTTGTGAAACATTTTTGGGATAAAGTTTTACATTTCTGAATAACTGAGATTGGAGTGGACCTCAAGATTTCTGAAAATCCCATTTTTTGGAGATTTAAGTTAATCTTGACAGTCAAATTTTGTAAATCTAGCATTATTTACTAGCAAAATTTATTATATTTAGACTGAAATTTTGAGACAAAATACCAAGTGTCTGCAAGAACTCTACTTTGAACTGATATTTTATTTTAAATTTGAGGCTAATAAGTCTGACCTGGGAATCTAAACTACAAAAGTTATTTACTAAATGGAATCATGAAAACATATTTTACATGGAAATAAAGTAGTGACTATGAAAGTGGAGTAGCTGATAACTGTAAATAATGTCATTTTTTTACTATGATCACTGTATGAAGTGCAAACTTTGAGAAAATAACCTTTCTCTCTCTTTTTCTCACATGTGTATGTATGTAGATATGCTTATAATCTGTGCATATGTGCGTGTCTTTTGTACATGAGTAAGCCTGTATATACATGCTCTCATATTTGTTTTGGAGAAATGCTAATATCTGCAATATACCTTGCTATGCTACATGAAAATTATAAATGTAAACAATATTTCTCTTTCTATTCTCCAGTTTCTCTCTTCTTTATTGCCTTCCTTCCTTCTATGTTCTCCATGAATCATACAGCAAGGAAAATTAATTATGTAGAACTACATACATGCTTGTCTTATGGTTCAAATACTGTACCAAGATATATGTATCTGCAGCTGCAAGCTGCATATGAGTGATGATAAAACTGAAGCCATTCTGATTACAACACAAAGACTTTCTCATTCACATCCTTTACCTCAGACAATAAATATCAGCAACACCAACATTAAATTCACACAGTCAGTACGAAACCTAGGTGTTACTCTCGACAGTACTCTCTCATTGCACCAACATGTCATGAACATATGCAAGGCTGCATATCTTCAGCTGAGACACATCAGCTCCATTTGCAAGTATCTTTCAGTTGATGCCACTAAAACACTTGTGTGTTCCTTAGTACTCTCGAGACTGGACTATTGTAACTCAATTCTGTCTGGTTCATCTCAATATCTACTCCAGAAACTTCAAAAAGTTCAAAACACAACTTCTCGGATCATCCTTAGAGTGCCACGATCAGAGCATGCCTCCCCCCTGCTCTGTACCCTACAGTGACTATCCATTCGATCCAGAATTAAACACAAAATTTATTCTCTGTGCTACGTTTCACTGACGGGCTCCAGTCCAACATACCTATCCGACCTCACCCATGTGTACACACCAGCAAGATACTTATGCTCCTCTTCTGACACTCATATTCTTACTATTCCCACTATGAAAATGAAATCATATGGACAACGTTCTTTTGCATACCAGGGCCCAGCATCATGGAATGAATTGCGCACTAAACTTAGACACAAAGATACAGTGATCTCATTCAAGAGCGCTCTTAAAACTCACCTATTTCAACTGCAAGAACAGACTTAAAGACCTAATAATGTTTCCTTACCTTAAATATTTACAGCATGTTTTCTGTTTTCTAATTTCGTGGTGTTTGTTTTTATTTTTGTAATCATATCATTATATATGTTTTCTAAGTGTTGTCAAATGTTGTAAAGCGCTTAGAGCTTCTAAAGATTAGGCACTATACAAAGTCCTCATTATTATTATTATTATTATTATTATTATGTATTACATGCATGTATTATATATCTTTATGTCAATTAAACCTTAAGAGAAAATTAATGAATACAGCTGTCAGAACTGTTCTATAATAAATGTACCACTGAAGTCAATCCAATGTTAAAGTTAATGTAAAGTTTAACTTGCTGAAGTAATCTTCATTTCTTTAATTCATACTCCAATAAAAATACTTTTGGGGCCTCAAAAAGTGTAAATTGAGGACCCAAAAGATTTGGAGGGGAGGCCAGTGTGTGTGACCTAAAAAATGATGTCTAATTAAGAATAAGTTATCTTTTCAAACAAACCTATATAAAATCAGTGAGAATTCAAATTTGATAAAAACAGAAAATAACAAATGTGTTTTCTTGGAGCATTTAAAATACTTATAAACCAAATAATAGTTCATAGACATTATAGCATTGTCTAATAGCATCACCATGTGCCCACACTCACATAAACACAACCAAACAGAGATTACATATTAAAAAAGTAGACCTGATTTCTGTCCTTCAAAACAATGGAATAGTTTCTTATTTGGCCTCAGTCTGTCCTGTTCTCAATAGTTCAATGGGGTGGTTGAAGGTAATACAAATGTCATCTTAGCATTCATTTCAGACTGGATAGTACTGCTGTTCACACTTCCATGAAAATATTTTTGAATTTTTCTCAGCATAGAAAATGATCTTTCTACATGTACATTGCTGTGAGGGAGTGGCAAACATACTAGGTGATGTTGCTATGTTGACAAATGTCATAAACTCCAGAATATTGACTGAAATGTTGATGTTGTGTTTGCAGTGTGTGCAAAACACAAAATGCTCCCCATTGTTACTGCGCTGCACAAAATCAAACTTAGTATAGTAGTTCAGAAATTAGTTTTCTTGGACTCATTTTGCTGCTGGTTCATATTTTCCTAAATTAAATCTTAATTTCAGTACCTTGCAGTAAAAAAATGAACCATGCTTGTGAAGCCAAAATAATCATGTTTTATGTTTTGTATATGGGGTAAAATCTGACTTCAAAGAGGCTTTGCCACTGATCACAAACTTGCAAATAATCTTTAATAAAAACAGCTTAAACATTCTCATTCAAGGCAATGATGTGTAACAACTTTTGTTCTCAACACCCATCTCTATAACTCTACCTTACTCAAATGAATCTGGGACAATCTGTTAACATCGCTCACCATTCCATGGAGCAAAAATGTTAACAGTCAGTTGAGATTAAATCAGTCTGCTGATGAAGTCCTTAGCTTCAGGTTAGCTTTCCCTATTTTGTTTGTGCATGTGGTTGAAAAGGTAAAATCATTGTCAAATATGAATAATAATAATACACAGTTAAGCTTTCACCAAAGTCAACGAATTGGGTTGTTCCACTTGTGTACTTTACTTATGCCAATTAGATTAATGGACTCTCCCGCAGCAGTGTTCAATGAACATGACATGGCATCATCCTAACTATTTTTAACCAATTACCATGTAAGTGATCCATGAAAAAGTGGTTATTTATCTTAGGTTTTAATTGACTCCATGATAATTAGCTGTATAACTACCCCAAGGATAATTTTTTACAAGGGCTCTAATCAGGAATGTTTGCTGTTTATACAGACTGTATGCTTTTGGACACGTATAGTGGTGGTCACAAAATGTGATACTTTTGTGTCCGAAAGATTACTGAAAGTTGTGTTTTTTTAAATATGACCAAGGTGGAGGGGAGTCAAATATCATGATTTTTGCATGACACATTATGTTATGGTAGATATGCATCAACTAAATGTCAGTCAAAATCTGCAAGAAAGCACATGCATGGAAAAAAACACAATGTATTATGAAAGTGATCTCAGAGCAGCAACAGTAGAGTTATGAATAAGTCACAATTAAAACAATACTGATGTCGCAACAGCATAAGAACAGTTTAATAAGTATCAATATTACCTGCAAAGCACGGGTGAGATGTAGGTATCACTTGTTTTGTTGTCTTGGGGTTTAACACCATTTATCAACACAAGAAACACTATATATGGTGGCCAGTATAAGTGGTGGAGGAAGAACCTGGGAAAACCCTGGAAAGAACCACTGACCCACGGGAAGCTAATGGCAGCTTTCTCACATATCCACATTGGCCAAGCCTGGGACTCGAACCCACATGGATAAAAGTGAAATGGAACAGATTGGTAAAGGAAAGAACTTTGAACCACTCAGCCACCTGGGTCCTCTTTTCCAAATACATTGTTGTTGTCGTTGGCATAAGTGTCCAAGTTAATATTTTACATTTAGCTCAGTCTATCTGACAATGCTGCATGTACAGCCATGAAGATTGATAGGCATATTCATCATAAAGGGTACTGCTTATCACAAGCAAAAGTAGGTCACAGTGATCTACTTTATACCCCTGTGACTTTGCTGGGTATTTAGAATGTGTCAGTACAGCAGGTGAATTCTGTAGAATTCTTGTCATTAAG
Organism: Megalonaias nervosa; assembly: GCA_016617855.1. Lineage (NCBI taxonomy): Eukaryota > Metazoa > Mollusca > Bivalvia > Unionida > Unionidae > Megalonaias > Megalonaias nervosa. The sequence goes on from JAECUM010002461.1 coordinate 144,061, forward strand.
AACTATCCCTAAAGCATGATACACAAATGAAAGTAACGGATGCAACTGCTATCCATACATCACTTAAACACTGATGCTATGACAGAACTTTATCCAGACCACATCTTATCGTATACCCACTTATAAGTTGACTGCATGCAACATAGTCCCTGATTTGCCACTACATAATACACTGGCAGATCACAGTCTATTTCGTCTGTTCTACTGATTACTCCTGATTACTGCTATCACACTTCTGTCCACGTGGGTTCAAGTCTCGGGCTCAGCCAATGTGAGTATATGAGAAAGCTGCCAGTAGCTTCCCATGGGTCAATTGTTCTTAGCAGGGTTTTCTCAAGTTCTTCCTCCATCGCTTATACTTACTGCCATATAGAGCAGAACTTTGTTTATCTGTCAGGGTGCAGGACTGAGACCATGACAGATATGAGAATAGACCAATAATAGAATATGAACATATAAAAGTATTATACAATAGACCAGGTCATCAAAAAATCATAATATGTACATATGTACATGTACCTATTTTTAATATTTTGACATACAATGCTCTGACTGATGGTTAATCGGTGCTGGATAATCAAAGTTCTACTGTATAGCCTATCTTGCACTGAGAAATGGCATTAAACCCCTCGAAAACAACATCAACTAATTACTCCTAATAAATTGGATAGATCCAGATTTGCCAGTGCATTTTGCAATGAAGGATCTGGGTCTATGCACTATGAAGTTGGACCCAACTTATAAGTGGTATACATGGTATTCAGTCAAGATGGCAGAAGTCCAAATCAGTTGAAAAATATATTTACAACGCAGATAAATTAGCATGCTACTGAAATGACAGAATTCTGTTCATCTGCAAAGATCAGTGTCTGTCATCGATGAAATGAGCATCAAATGGTAAAATTTAAAATTAACAGGACTCCCTTAAAGTGACTGACACTCTAGTGTCCAAAAAGAAATTCCTGGAATCCAAGATAATACCTTTGCTCTTTTAACTGCTCAGTGTTGAAACCAATTTTTGAGTTTTAAGATTTTCAAACTGGTCACTGTGGTGGTCATACTGAGAGAATGGCACCATTTTTATTTATGACAAACAAGTGATCATAAGTCTCTTGGTGAAAACCGCATGTTGATTTGACTATCCTGGGATGAATGTGTTTGTAAAGTTTCATGGCAATCCTCCAAGTAGTTTAGGAGGAATAGTTATAACAAACTTGTGCTATAGCAAACTTATAACAAACTTAAAATAAACTTGTGCTAACAAGCCATCCAATAAACTTGTCTGGTCTATGACAAGTAGAGCTCATAAAAATGATAGCAGTAATATCTACATAACTGATTTTTTGTGATTCTCATTCCTTTCATGACAGTGATTTTATGTTGAACTTTGGTCTGACCAAAGTTCATAATAATGGTTCAAATATTTACCTGAATTTTTCATTCAGAATGTAACCACCAAGAATAAATGGTTTGACATTTCTGTTAAGCAAAAGCTAATTGACTGCAAAATTCAATAATAATCTACAGTTTGATTAAAAGGACATCTTTTATCATTACAGTGCTAATGCAAATAAGCTCAAACGGAGAAATATTTTTTCAATCATTCAGTTAATTTATCAACTTGATTGAATTTGGCAAATGGAACTTAAACTATTGCTAGATATTTTTCATTTTACGTGTCGAAATCAAAATTTTCAAATGATAATAAAGTCGAAAATGTAATTGAATAAAGGTGAATGAAATCCAAATGTAGCTTTTAAATGTTTGCAACCCTTATATTTATCTATTCATAGTTTAAGTGTGAATATTCATATTTACAGAATAAATGTTGCATGAGAACTCTGTTTGTCTTATCACAAAATCTTTTTTTCCAAATCCAAAATTCTTTTATTAACTGCTAATATCACATATAATCACTTATAAGTTGAGTCCAACTGCAAACTGCCCAGATCTGCCATTGAATAGTGTGTCCACAAGCAAATGCTGAGATGGATGACAGACAGACAATGGATGATCTACCATGGATGCAGGACATTCTATAAGCTGACTTGGCATTTTGCCAGATGAAGTAACCAGAAGACTGCAAGTCTTGATTCACTGTTTAGAAACACAATATGGACAAAACATTTGACACTGTTTAGAAACACAATATGGACAAAACATTTGACACTGTTTAGAAACACAATATACAATAAAGTTTTCTGATAACTACCAGTATAACATCTTGATGTCATTTTTCCTTACAAATAAGCTACCACATAAACTCACTTAGACCCTGATCTGCTGGCACATTACATGATAATAGATCAGGATCTATATTGCTTGCAAACAGGATTTTATGTTTAAACAAGTATATCTGGAGCTCTTGGTATTTCTGACCAAAAAGCAATGAAAAATCTCTAATTTTTGCGCATACAGCTCTTTATTTTGTCAGATAACAGCCATGGAGATCTATTCTAGCTGGACACAAATGGATTCTGGCAGTTTTAAATGTACATCATAATACACCTATGAAATGAAATGTGCTTTCTGATTGGTCATATATCATAATATACCTGTGAAATGTAATGCACTTTCTGATTGGTTACACATGTAGTGTATATCTGAATTTTTTGCAGTAACAATCAACCATATGCTGTTGAAAATTCTAATGCCATGGAGAACTCATGCCTTTCCATGTAGCAAAGTTTTAAAAAAATTACCAGTGTAGTTTCTGACGTTTCTCTGGTGAAACATTCCCTGTAAAACTCAACTTGTAATAGTAACTTTTAATATCCTCGGATCTTCAAAACACAAGACTGCCATCTCTTAATTTAAGATTATAATGAAAAAACATACAACAGTTGAGAATACTGGTAGAATACAAGATGACTTGGACAAATTTTGAAAAAAAGTATCTCGTAAGTACAGATGCCTAATTCTCAACTTTACTTCTTAAATTTTATATCCACTCATGGGTCCAATCAAAAACTGAGATTTCCACTTCTCCCCTACCCCCAGATACCCTCTTACAACCTTTACTCTTAAAATTTCCTCATTTAGTGGATTCTATCAATACAGAGACATACCAATTTTGTTCTAAAGATTTTGATGCATAATTTCTGGCCCTGATGCAGATGCCATCAATGTTTATGTACAGACAAGTTACAATATACATGCATACTCATAAGTCGAGTCCAACTGCAAACTGCACAGATGCATATCAGCTATTGCATAATTTGCTGACAGATCTAGGTCTATGCAGTTTGCTAGGAATAATCAGTAGAACAACACAGACCCAGATATATCAGTGCATTTTATCTTGTTTTCAGGTGCACTCAGCTGTAAGTAATTATATACAGTGCTCTTTTCATGTTACCATGTTAAATGGGTACGTATGTACTTGTGTGTTTCAGAATATCAAACTCTGGTTGTGTAAAACCATACATACTTGATTACAAGTCTAACTGCAAACTGCACAGACCTAGACCTGCCAGCACATAATGCCCCAGCAGATCTGGTATGCGCAGTCTGCTAGGAGTAATCAGTAGAACGAAAAGCATACACCTTGGTCTGCATGTGCATTATGCTATGACAGATCAGGATCTTGGCTGTTTGCAGTTTGATTTGACTTAAAAGCAAGTATATATGGTAAATGATATTATTCTCTGACATATACACTGGAACATGTTCATGCCTGAAAAAGAGAACTCAATTTTTAAACATTTGGAAAAATGGGACAATACTACAGTTCTCTATTGACATTATTGCCGCAAAGATTTAAGTCATTATTTGAATTCCTCTTCAGCGGTAAGCTAAGTAAAATGAACCAACCTGTTTGGGTCATCGTCCCTGGCTATACTGAAACCTAAATCTTCTATCACTTGACGCACTGAAATAGAAAGATTTTCTTCCATGAAAGCAAAGAAAGTAAACACAAAACCTTGCATCTATCTTATATATTCACTTACAAGTCAAAATTTGAACAACAATCCTGATCTGCTATAGCATAATGCACCTGCAGACCAGGGTCTATGTTTTTTGTTGTACTGATTACTCCAAAGCAAATGTACAGACCCAGCTCTGCTGGCACATTATGTTATGGCAGATATGGGTCTGTGCAGTTTGCAGCTGGACTAATCTTATAAGTGAGTATATGCAGTATGTTTAATAGGAAGCAAAGAAAGAGTATGAGAAAGAAAGACTTAGAAGACACCGAGAAAAGAAAAATAATGGCAGACTTCCTTCTTCAAGAAATAAATTATTATGAGTCTGCATAAGTACCAGACATATTTGTCACAACTATACAAAAATTTTACATTATTATGAGTCAAATTACATGCTATCTGAAAAGGTACACTTACCAACTTCATAGCGTGTGCCAGCCAGGTTAGCTGTAATCAAGTGGCGTCTTTTCCGCCGTTTTTTCTGTATTGTTGGTGTTCTCACCTTCCTGTCCACATCCCTCTCAATTCTACTCCCCTCTGGCACATGGAATTTCTCTTTCTCCTCAGGTTTAGGGGTTCGTGGGGGCTTGTTTGTTACTGAGGCCCCTTGGGGTCCATTTATACTCCTTTGACTACTGTACATATGGTGTAGGGCAGACAGGGTCATATCTGAAAGTAGCACAACATGGGTCACTAATTTCTTATTTACGTTAAACCCAGGACTCAAAAATTGCTTTTTAGCAGCCAAGTATAAGGTTTAAAAAGTTTTCACAGAATTAATAAAATACTTTGCCTAAATTTCATTCAAATTTAATATAAAACATTTACTTTTTGTGCAATTATTGTATGAAATCTCAATTCCAGTTAGACTATAACAATCTTCTTGAATTTGTTCTGTCCTGTAACCAAGCATCTCTGACATAATTATATCAGGCCTTTAAATTTACCATTTCAGGTTTCCTTGGGCAGTGAATTTTCACACAGGCAAGCATATGTGTTCATTTTACCATCAGGAAAGATGAAATCTGTCACACTACATGTCAGATTCTAACTTCCCACATATTTATCTCATTTGATCCATGATGCTCATACCTCTATTTCATCTTGCCAGGCTCTCCTTATGAAAGTCTGAATTCTCCAGAACTACAAGTCAAGAAATTTCAAACAGGGGACATTTTCTGTTAACCCAAATTTCTTTCCCCAACACAATAAAAGGGTAATGCAAGTAAATTTTTCATTCTGACTACTACATGTGTCAGTTGAGGTTCAGTCCAGTTCACAAACATGACAAAACAGAAGTCAGTTTGGGACAGATTAGGAGGTTTGCACAATTTGGACAGGAGTTTTGACCTCAAATAAGGAGGAATTTCAATAAGTGAGGAATAAATGACAACTATTGAATGATTTCCTTTTTCTATATTAAAACAATATACACTGTCTCATCACATCAGTCCTTTCACGGTAACTTGTTGTATTCTGTACCATCCCCATACCATCCTTGTACCATCCCTGTACCCTCTGTGTACCATCCTTGTATCATCCCTATACCATCCTTGTACCATCCCTGTACCATCACTATACCATCCTTATATGTAGCACAATCCTTTTTAGCCTTTCAAGATCATTGTCTGGATTATGTGTGTGGCAGTCCTCAGCACTGTTGATCTCAATGCTTGGGGGATGATGTATCATTTACTGAATTCAGATTTTCTCTGGAGTTACCCTGAATATTCCTCAGAATGGAAAATTCCCTTTCAGTGTCTGCATTGGAATGTGGCAATGTCAATACAACTCTTCACCAAAAAGTTTAAGTTGTTTCGTGCCTAATTATGTTGAGATCCAGTTCGCTGACTTTGTGCCTAATTATGTTGAGATTCAGTTCGCTGACGTCGTGCCTAATTATGTTGAGATTCAGTTCGCTGATTTTGTGCCTAATTGTGTTGAGATTCAGTTTGCTGACGTCGTGCCTAATTATGTTGAGATTCAGTTCGCTGATTTTGTGCCTAATTGTGTTGAGATTCAGTTTGCTGACGTCGTGCCTAATTATGTTGAGATTCAGTTCGCTGATTTTGTGCCTAATTGTGTTGAGATTCAGTTCGCTGACTGCCTGCCAGAGCTGCACAAGATTGATGCTACCTGGGTTAAATTTGAGTGATCTTCTTCAACAACAACTTTAAAGGAATGGCACTTTGAGCTTTATTCAAACTTTTGCATTTCTTTTTCCATTCATTATTGAATTATTTGTGAGGTTTAAATTGTTGTGATTTTGGCATTTTAACATTGGGAGATAACAAAACACAAGTAGATATCTCTACAAACTTTAAATACCAAGGCTAAACTGACCTCTTTTAAACTGTATATACTCACTTATAAGTCAAGTAATATTGCAAACAACAAAGATCCTGATCTGCTATAGCATAATATTCCTGAACAAACTGCACATACCCATATCTACTGGCACGTTATGTAATGGCAGATCTATGTCTGTCAGTTTGCAGTTCAACTCATCTTATACGCGAGTACATATGAGCTCTTTCATAATAACTAATCCAACCATAATCCATTAACATTTTTAATCCTTTCCAAATTACTTCTTATCTCAAATGTATATTCCATCCAAATAACCAGCAAAGCCAAAACTGCACTGCCAATAGAATCCAAGCAATGTTAATTATTTTATGCTGCTTGAGCTCTTTAGATAATATTCCAAGCATAATCCCATAATGCCTTTAATCCTTTAGTAATATCATTATGGAGGCTTTGGATCTTTGTTATTGATATAGGTAAAAGCTTTCTGTACCCTATGACTTTACCCTCACATCACATGCGAGTGTATTATTTATGCAAGTGCATGTGAGCCCACAGTAAACCTTATCATTGTAACCACAAGGCAATCCCAAGCAAAGTTACAATGTGGTGCCTCAGTCAGACCAATACACTACTACAGCAACATGACTACTGGTCGCACCTGTACTACATATAATATATATTGCAGAGATTTTCTTTTTGTGAGAATATATTCCATTGATCACATCTATATTGTATATAAAATATTCTTCTGAATATTAATGTACACAATGCATTAATTGTCTTTGGCTAAAAACAAATGTATTTCCTGATGGTTGACTGTCCCTGTTTCTCACTGCTGACCCTAGCACTTTTTTTCCCACATGGAAAAAAAAAATAAAAAAATGTTTTTTAAAAATCACATTAAATATATATGTTTTAAGAAAAAATAGAAACCAACCTGCCAACCCTAATTTTAAAACCAGTGCAATAGGAAACACACCTTTTTGGCCTAAGATGATGTAATGTGACAATGGATGTCTCCAAGGATTAAATCTCAGATAAAAATCATTGCATTGGACGTAAAAATGGACACAAAAGTTCAAATTACCCAAATTAAAAATATTAAACCAATGAAACTGCAAAAATAAGGATCAAAACAAAATTCTGTCAGTTTAAATCTTTCAAGTCGATGGTGATTCATTTGGAGTCCACTAATTTGTTTCATAATCATTAAAGGAAAAGCGAAAATAGGATCTTGTTACAATCCCACCTAATTAATAATTCAAATAATGAACCTGTTAAATATATTGAGGGAGTCTGGTTTAAAGGAAAAGTGCAAATAGCATCCTGTTACAATCCCATCTAAATAATAATTCAAATAATGAACCTGTTAAATATAGAGTAAGTCTGGTGTTTAGTGTCTCCATTATGACACAATCACAAAAATACCAGTTGCATATTATCAATGATATTGCAAAATCCTTAAGACAATGGTCCCACTGGTGTCTCACATTACATTTTTTTTACCCCAAAAGATTGTTTTGACACAGTATCTGTGAGGAAGTATCTACATTCATATGGAGGTGAAATTCCCCTAATGGTATTTCAGTCATATGGAAATGAATTGCCCTTAATGGTGTTTCAATCATATGGAGATGAATTAGCCATAATGGTTTTTCAATTATATGGAGGTGAATTGCCCCTAATGGTGTCATAGTCATATGGAGATGAATTGCCAGTAATGGTGTTTCAGTCACATGGAGATTGATTACCCCTAAAAGTGTTTCAGCCATATGGAGAGGAATTGCCCCTAATGGTGTTTCCATCATATGGAGGTGAATTGCCCCTAATGGTGTTTCTGTCATGTGGAGATGAACTGGTAAACACAGAGTGAAAATCATTGGTCGTAATCAAGGTCATTCTTGGCTTGCGTCAGCTCTGTTGTAAACAACCTTTTTTATAAAATTTATATTTTATTATTGAATCTTATAGTAAGATTCATTCAGTACAATCGAACCTGTAAATAGCCTACGTGCTAATTGACATATTACTTTACCGCGTTGTTCGAACTAAGTGACCACATGACCCCACCATCCCACCATGTGATCTAAAATTGAGGGTTAAAACAGATGTTTTGTAGTGTTTTCAGTCAGTTGTAAATTGATACCTTCGGAGCTCAGAGGTATTTTATGTTGTGACCAGTTCAAGTTAGTTTTTTTTACTTAAAATAATTTATTCACTCTGGAAAACATCCAAGTGCTCTTCTTCATCAAAATTCTTGGACAAAGACATTTATTGGAAATTATTCAGAATTCTAAAGCCAGAACATTATTCTTGATTCATAAAATTCAACAAGGAACTGTTGACACATCAACACAAAACAGGATATAGAAGACGTCATTGCCTTCCAGCTTGGAACTTCATCGGGATTCGAACTTTGATTCAATTAGAACTTCTTAGTGATAGGACTTATATTTTTAAATTCTAGTATTAATTTTTGGATTAGATTCACAAACCATAAGTCCTTTTTCATATTTTTACCTTGTTTTCTAGGGAAATAAATTATTTTGTTAAATTTTACAAAGCTTGTTGGCTTCACTCTTTTCTTTGTTTCTTTTGTACATGCCTACACATAACAGGTGTCACAGTCATATGGAGATGAATTGCTCCTAATGGTGTTTCAGTCATATGGAGGTGAATTGCCCCCAAAAGTGTTTCAATCACATGGAGCTGAAATGCCCCTAAAGGCGTTTCAATCATATGGAGATGAACTGCCCCTAATGGTGTTTGAGTTATATGGAGATGAATTGCCCCTAATGATGTTTGAGTCATATGGAGATGAATTGCCCCAATGGTGTTTGAGTCATATGGAGATGAAGTACTCCTAATGGTGTTTGAGTCACATGGAGATGAATCACTCCTAATTGTGTTTGAGTCATGTGGAGATGAATTGCTCCTAATGGTGTTTCAGTCATAAGGAGATGAACTGCCCCGAATGATGTTTCAGTCATATGGAGATGAATCACCCCCAAATGGTGTTTCAGTCATATGGAGGTGAATTGCCCCTAAAAGTGTTTCAATCACATGGAGCTGAATTGCCCCTAATGATGTTTCAGTCATATGGAGATGAATTGCCCCTAATGATGTTTCAGTCATATGGAGATGAATTGCCCCTAACGATGTTTCAGTCATATGGAGATGAATTGCCCCTAATGATGTTTCAGTCATATGGAGATGAATTGCCCCTAATGATGTTTCAGTC
>JAECUM010002462.1:0-58890 GCA_016617855.1 Megalonaias nervosa
TGATCAAAGTATGTAAATTATCTCATGCCAGGTTGTTTTAAAATAAGCATTTGTCCGAGAACAGCGCCTTTGAAAACCAAACTTGACGGAGTGGGAAAATGCATAGTCGCTGACGTCAGGATGTGCGATGTGATCGGTCATAGTTTGATAGAAGGAGGGCACATAAATATGGAGAGAAACTTTTGTAAAAATGAAATAGTGTTATGATGTATAAATATGGAACGCCATAGCTGTCTTATGTTTCAACTTAGTTTAATGTAGGGTTCACCAGATATGATTTGGGGTCAAATGATACTACAAATGCTCCTTTAAGGTTATATCAGGTCAGCTCAGCCTTATATGAGATTGCTAAGCCGTGATGTTATATCAAGTTAGCCTAACGTAGGGTTGACCCGTCATGATTTGGGGTCAAATAATACTACAAATGGTTCTTTAAGTGTTATGTCAGGTCAGCTCAGCCTTATAAGGGGTTGATAAGCCATGATATTATATCAATTTAGCCAAATGTAGGGTTCACCAGTCATGATTTGGGATCAAATGATACTAGAAATGGTTCATTAAGTGTTATATCAGGTAAGCTCAACCTTATATGGAGTTGCTAAGCCATGATATGATATCAATTTAGTCCAATGGGGAGAGTTCACCAGTCATGACATGATTTCAACTTTGCTTAACGTTGCATTCATTTGTGATCTTTTGGGGGTCAAACGATACTATGAATGCTGCTTTAAGTGTTATGTGAGGTCAGCTGAGCTTTATATAGAGCTGGCAATTCCCTTTTGTTTATTCGTTTTCCATATCATGGTTTTAGTTTGTTATTGTGTAGTCCTGTCAACTCATGCTGAACGGTTAATATTTTGTTACATGTTGTCAATATTTACGTGTCGTTGTTAATATTGTATTACATGAATTCAAATATAATTTCGTGTGGTCACTTTGCCATTATGTTGTGATTTCATTATGTTCACTCGGAACACATCCAACTTTGTGGCTAATTCTACGGTGCACGGTAAATGTCTCTCTGCACAGACGTGAAACTTTGCCAGCCGTTTATTTAGGTAATGTGTCATCTCGCTGCAATAAACAACTTTACGCTTAAGCTGCAGAACGTGGCATATGGGTATTTATTTTATGCTCAAAAGTACTGGCTAGAAATATGTATTAGTCCTAACCGATTGAAGTACCAGATCTCTTTCTGGATCCCGCGCGATTTCGGCGGTTTTCGTTTTATGCTCGGCTGTACGTTGTGAATATTCGCACATATAACATAAACATAATTCTCGTTCCCAATTTAAAACACCACACTGCGTCAATCCAAAAACATGCTCTGTTCCCGTATCATACACGCATTCTGCTTAATTAATCATGAAATGCTATCAATGTATATATAATATGACAGCAAAACAAGCAATTAGGATAACTGACAGTACAAAAGAAAACGTATTATGTCACAGGCCTATTATTTCATGAGAACATACAAAGGCCAAAAACTCAATCATAATCACAGTGTTAATAATGTCTTTCTAATGTCTTTTTCTTTAATACGTTAGAAGATGAAAAACAGAAGAAAAAAAGAAGAAAAATAGCTAGGGCTTGAAACCTGGCCGAAATTGCATAGGGAAAAAGCCTGTCTGTGCCGAACTTGAAAAGGACTCGAACCAGGGTCCAGAACTCGGAAGCACTAGTTTGTTTCTTTTTAAATTTTTATATTCATAATTTGAAAGGGCTTTAATTTTTTTAATATAATCTTGTCACTTGTGGATCATTGTGAATTTTATTTAGCCTTTTCTGAGCTAAAAATATGTTTCTTCAAATTCTGACATGAAACTTTCATGCAAAGAAATGAATTACACTGAAAAGATTCTAAAGTAAAATTGTATACAATATTGATATAGGCGTGTATAAGGACTGGGACATTTCGGCATAGTAGGATTTATATGCGTGTACTTGGATTAACACAATTTAGGTATGTTAGTCGCAGATGTGTAAAAATTATAATATGGTAACTTTAGACAGGTTCTTGTAAAAAAAAATTAAATATGTGACGTTATCGTTATCATATGTAACACATATTTCATATCTTTATGAATTGATTAAAATTTAAAAGGAGCAAATAAATACAAAGGAAAATCTCTTAGCCTTCAACATTTACGGTCAACCCCTCCCTTTATGATCTTTGTAATGCGGCGTGGGGGTGGGGGTGGCGGTGCGGACGTGTGTACTGAGGGAAAAATTTCCTCAAACACCGTTTCATTTAATCTGAGCAGATGGAACTACGGAAAAGTTGCAAAGCAGTGGAGTTTCGTGCCACTGCTACATTTAACGTTTGCTGATTCCATTTATTTCGAATATTTTTTAAAAATAAAACAACTGTCAGAGCCGATATGTTTCATTAACGACGCAAGTATTTAATCTTCTAGAATATGCTGGAGTAGACTTTAACTCCGTTTTACCATGTCTGCCATCCACATTTAGGTCCATATGTATTTTAGCTATCCGTTTTGCTACAAATGACCAGTCACATGATCATGATATTAGGTAGTGGTTGAAAGACCATATACTATACAGTTACGTAAGCACGTACCTGCAGTGTATTTCAGACTTTACTGTAATTGATACATTTACAGCTTGTATTTGTATTCAGTCATTCCCAATGTTACCAACACAGTATAAATAGGCCTACTAAAATTAAATCTAAGTGTTTCGGTATTTTACATTTTCTATCTCACTTCTGTCTAGTCAGAAAATTTCAAATTGTGTTAGATTAAAAACGGAAACAAGGTATGCTCACTAGAATGTGTCGCACAGCATATGTATGTACTATCTTTAAAGGTCAAGGTTATAGCTGTTTTTTATGTTCCCATCACCCTTTCCCTGTTGCTCAATAACTTAAAGGTCGTTTGAGATTAAGGTAAGAAATAATATGCTCATACATCATCACTATAAGGTGTATAGCATATCACTTTAGGGGCTCCTATCTTCAAGGTCAAAATCACAGCTCAATGACACTTTCCTTTCTGCAGTATATCTCAAACGTTGTTTGAGATTAAGAGATGAAACTAAGACTACTTGTACATCATCACTGTACTGTACACTGCATTTTTAGAGTCTTATCATCAAGGCCACAGGTCAGTATTTTAAGGTTTATTTTCTGTCAGCTTCATAAATAAGAGCTGTTTGAAGAACAGTGATGAACCATGGTATATTACCATTATATTCTTCAACCACCCCAGCCTCCACTACCACCCAGTTTAGATTGGAAACTTGAAACAGATGCTGCATAACTTCAGCAAGTAAATTAACTCAAGCAGACTGAGTAATAGGAATTGTGTAAAATGACTTGTTGTAGTTAGTATGCATGATTTTCTGACCACTTATTTATATAGCTAAAGTACTTCAGATTATGCATGAAATCCATGTACATGCTGGCTGTACATTCTCTGTCTTAACTTTATGGAAATATCAAAAGACACAAACTGTCATAATGATAATTTATTTGAACCGCTCATCTGTTCTTTCTTTAGAAATAGTTTTAATCCACAGTTATTTTTTGATGCTGATTGTATCCTTTTAATCTGACCAGGAGTCAGACTAACACTAACGTGATTATACGACATTATAATATTCATAAACGATCTAATTACATGTTTTCCACTGGAGCATCAACTACTCGCATTAGTCCACCAACACCTTCAAGTAACATTGATTTATCGCTGAGTATGACAGCAATTGCTCTGTAATTAGGAATAACTCCAGCATCTCTGTTAACACGAGCTCGAAAATGTATATCAACTACTGACTGTCTGGTTAAATCTAAATGTTCGAGCGAAAAGTAATAAATTGGATATAGGGTTGTAAAATCCAATTGTGATATTTGTAAACCAGTATCAATATTTTGATCACGACCCATGAACGTCATTAGACGATGATATACACGTGCTACATGATTTTGATCGAAATTCAGTAATATATCCTCGGATGGTTCTTGATGTCCATTTATCCTTAATGAAACCTCAGAAACACCAAGATTGTCAAATATCATAATACTAAGATTTTGACTGTTTACTCGTGTAACATCTTGAAATGCAATAAATATATGTCGTGGTGCGGATATTCCCTGTTGAGAGGCTATTTGCCATGTAAATAAACCATTAATTGCGCTCTGAACAGCATCTGTGGTCATTGTTAACCATGACAACGCTGATTTACCACCTTGATTCATAAAAGAGAGTAGACGATCTTCTTCAGGTATTGTTGGAGTCATCACCGGCATCCACAATGAAAGTTTTGTCAGAATTATTCTACCAGGATCAGTACCAGCGGGTCGCCAGATTGCATCATCGTCGGTTGCTTTTCGTACAACTGTGTGCTTAGCTCCGAAAATGACTTTTCTGACATTTCTGCAAAATCCAAAATTATGTGACAGTGGAATGGCACATGAAAATGCTCTTCTTCCACCACGCAACATTGCTCGACGTGATTTAAATCCTAAGTTAAAATCTGCATCTACATTAATAATCATACTTTGTACATCCGCATCGGCGTTTCCAGCAAAATTTCTTGGCCGTCTTATTTCATATTGTTGATACTCTGGAGAATTAGAAGTATCTTTTACAAACATCATTGACGGGCCAGCCGATCTTGAATAATCGTCGCTGTATCTTGCAAGGCCAAGTATTGTCGTTGCAACGTCAACGTCTTTCTGAATTGATTCAATATTTTTTCCGTCAATCATGTACGTAGCACTATCAAATAACGCCATAATACCATTATTAACAAAACCGACACTAACTTCAGCTCCATATGCTACTGGTGCTGCAGGAGCTGCATTATTTAAAATTTCACCTTCTACTTCAATAAAAGCCTCAGCGGGTAAGAAATACCTACTTGCATCCTGAACTTGTAGTTCAATTCGTCCACGCTGATCTGGAATTCGAGCGTCATAAGAATAATATTGATAATCACGCACAGACTCATCTTTAAGTACTGGTGCGTCCATGTCAATGCTGGATCAGATATGCGCTTGAACATCTTTATTATAATTATTATCGTCTAAAACGAAGATCACCACTTCCTGCTATCAGACTAGCGGTTATATTTTTTTCTTTTTCTGACATTGGTACATCAGCCAACTCTGCTAGTTTTTGATTAGCAACTTGATTTATTATTTTACTGACATTTGCAGGCATTACTTCAGTACTAGGTAATTTTACTGGTTGAGGTTTTCGTCGTATTAATCGTGCTAGCCTATCTTTAATCGCTGAAAATGCTTTACCAGCGAGATTACCCATAGCACCAATACCTTTTTCACGAACAACATCAATAGCTTTCATTCCCAGTTGCTTTGCGATCGGTATTGCTTTTGGGGCTATCCTTCTAAATAGACCCTGAACAACATCACCTAGTCCATCTCCGTAGGTTGTCTTGTATACTGGTAATCGTGAGTTTATTGCCCTGACCATGGTTGGTCCACGGTGAGTACTATGTATGATCATTTTATTATAGTAATTGTATTTAATTACGTACTTAGTCACTGTAGTAGTCATCGGCAATTTCATTAATAAGAGACTGATAAACATCAACATCCATGATACCACCTGTAAATAACCGCATACAAATATCAGCTGCTTCATTAATTATTTCTGGAGAATTATTACCAGCTCGTTTTCCTCCGATGAGGATTTCTAGTCGATCAACATCAGCAAGAATGCTGTTTGGGCACAGAATAAAATCATCTCCAGTAGAAAAACCTTTTCCAGTAGGAGGTTCTTTTTCTTCCTCCGTCAATTTTTCTAATTCCATTTTCCTCCTCCTCGATTCTATTCCACTGAACCCCAAAGTTTTCAGAGGAGTTATTCCTGCAGGACGTGGTGATGGTGATGGAGATGGTTGTTGTGGTGGTGGTGACAATTTTAATGGTTTTATAAATCCACTTAGTTGCGATAATGGAGTTTCTCCAGGTTTGTACTTTAATGGTGATGGAGTTTGTGGTTGTGATTCCGATATTGTTTGAGGATCTGGTTGTTGTGATGATATATCTCCAAATAATGGACCTTCTTTAGCTTTTTCGACTTGTTTCATAAAAGTTTCAAAATCATTCTTATATTTATTAGTGATTCTAGATATACCACGAGATTGTCGAAATATAAAAGAAACCCATTTTTTTTCAAGAACATTAGCGGTGTCTGGATCTAATAATTTATCACGTTGCGAATATCCTATTGCAGCGACCGCAACATCGTTTTCTTTAAGTAGTTTACGACCATATTCGGTTAATTGGGCTGGTTTTTGTTTTGGTTTTTGTTTTGGCGTAACAATATCTATTACGTCACCGACATCCTCACGAACTTTGTCAATACCCTCGAGTACTTGTTGTACTTCTTCTTGTAATTGTGGTTGAGCAGCAGTTATTTCAGCTGGAAGTTCTCGTAGAATCTTTTTTGTTTTCTTAGTTCTTTCTGCTATTTTTCCAGTTGCCTCTGCAATTTTCTCAGATACTGGAAGAAGAGGTTTAGTTGTATCTGTAATAGGTTTAAATAATTGTTTTGTATCCTCTTCAAATTCAACTTGAGATTCCTGACGCGATTGTAATTGTTGCTTGACAGCATCACGAACAGGTAAATATTTTCTAATTGCTTCTAGTCGCTCTCTTGCTAATCTAGCTGAATGTGGTTCGCCTATAACGACCATTATTAATAATATTTATACTGGCTGTTTAATTACAGCAGCAGGAAGGGTGAATGACAAAAATTGAGTGATCCGGCGAGTAAACTAAACGCATTATAACAGAAAAAACAAAAAAGTCAAAAATAAAATAACAAAATGAGCTAAACCAAACGATTTTTTATTGGTTTTTCAAACTATACGGTAATAATAAAAGTTAGGAGGTTCGTTTTAGCGTTATTGACCTTATTTTTCAGCCCCTGTATGAACCTTTATTTTATGAAAAACTTGCTCGAAACCAATTTGTAGGGTTCACCCTTCCTGCTGCTCAAACAGAAAATGTTACTCATATATTTAGAACGCTGATTCACGTTATATGATATTTTCGACTGTATATAAATGTAAGTGGATACTTCTCAGCCTAACAGGACCACATTTGCAAATTCAATGGAATCAAACAAGTCGCGGCCGGTATGATGCAAGATTTTGCTCATAATTTCGCCTGAAGCAGAGCTCAACGAAAACGATATAGTACACCCAAGAAACTTAAGTAGTAGTTGTTTGTCTTGTCTTGTTTTCTTGTGTGAGCGGCTCTGAGTTATTCTATAGATTGTTATGCCATTAGCTGACACGTAATGCCACCGTATGAAAGCCCGACGTAATTTGCCTGATTGTGACTTATGATTATGAAGATTCTGGGTTGGTGCTGTAATGTTCTAAATGATGACATGATACTCTTAGCAAAGTTCAATGGCATTAGGACGCAATCACTACAAAGGCGTAACCCTTGTAAAACGTGATCTAAGCGGCATAACACGCCATTTTGAATGCTTCAGATCACATTGTTATATTACGTACGTTGTGACAACATTATTTGGTGATTTTCTGGTTTGTACTACATCAGTGTTGTTTATTGTCATGATATCACATTTCTACAACGTCCTGAAAACATTCATAAACAACTGGAAAGAATGAAGAATCAAAGCTACTTTGTATTTGTAATGTACATATGCCCCATATTTTGTCCATAGACGTCCATATCTACCATTATACATTTACAAAAATAACTATGAATACTCTCATTCCACACAAATCTTCTTCCATAAAGGTATAAAATGAAGTTTTGAAACGTGTTTGTACAGGGTCTATGCCATATACAAATGCACAAAAGCACACATAATATTTAATGATCTACCATGAGTGGATTTTGTTAACTTTACAGACAAAAGGTTTCTTCAAATAAGTTTAAGGTTCAAAAGTTTACGTAAAATATGAAGACGTTAGAGCCATAATTGTAAAAAAAAATCATTAATATGTAAACGAAAATATCTATACTAAATTACATTTGTCTGCCATAATTGTAAAAAAAATCATTAATATGTAAACGAAAATATCTATACTAAATTACATTTGTCTGCTTTAGTTGGTTTCGCTCATTGTCTGCTTTAGTTGGTTTCGCTCATTCACACTTCACTTAATGGGCCTTAAGGAGCGGATGGCATTACAGCATGGTGGACAGGATGACATTCAGACTTTCTCAGTGCAAGTACTGGGGTAAAAAATGAAATTCACTAAATTGCCTACAGTTGTTAGATCATCTAAGTATTGATGGAGAAATGGCATCCAATTGGTTTGTCAACATCTTGAACTTGTTTTGTATCGATTGAACGCAAAAATTGTTTGCTGTTGATAACACGAAATCCTATTCAGCTACCCTATATAAGCAAAGAAATTACCTGTATATGTAATATTCTTATACAATTTTTATCATGTAGTTTGCTAAAAAGCTTTACATCTTTACATGCTGAAGTTATCTACATTTGTTGTTAGGAATAGATAAGAGGGTATCGATTAAAAAAAAAGAATCATATTTTCAACTTTTAACTTTATTTTGCTCTTCATTTCTTAAATTTAAAAAGATTCCATATCAGAATCTGCATTGTGGACATCAAAATCAGTCTCTGTATTCTTCTCATTCTACCAGGAGTTCCTGTAATTTGGAAACTAATTCAAATGCTTTGAACGAAGTCATATATCTCAGCACTGCTTACATCGTTAACAAAGTGTAATGAAACTTTATTCACTGTACTTATGTTAACATTAATGTTTAAACAAAGTTAGATGTTAACTTAGAGAATCAAAGATTAATTCGTGTAAGTGGATGCGGATGGTGAAAGCTATTTTGCCCTGATTAGATTCTACCTGTCTGAATAATTTACTTTCAGTAAAATGCCATGTGGACACAATTGCTCAATCGGACAAGATGGATGTAAAAAAAATTCAGAACTCAGGTTATAGTTCTCCATAGCAATAGGACGACCTTCAGTGTTATCTGTAATTTAAAAATGCAAATTTTTTTTGAAATATAATGCATATAAAGACAAATCGAACCGCGTTTTATCAAAGGAAGAGCTCAAAAACGGCTAGCTTCGTATTTCCCTCCTCGTTCGACTGGAGTGTAATGGAGAGTCTCAGATAGTACCTCTTCAGCTTTGTTGGCATTGACATCGCTTGTCAGATACGCTCTTTCAGTAGCGTAGCTTGGGGAGGGCGGGGGGGGGGGGACAGTTGTCCCCGGGCGCCATGTGCCAGGGGCGCCAAAATGATGAAAATACAACCATTCGTTATCTCAGAAGCAATCGAAGGGGGCGCCAGGTTTATGTTTTGTTCCCGGGCGCTAAGTACCGGGGGCGCCAAGTTTATGTTTTGTCCCAGGGCGCTAAGTACCCTCGCTACGCCACTGCGCTCTTTGCAAGAGTTACAAATACGTTATAAACCACGCTTCACTACAACGAAGAAATCAAACTTTTCAAACCTTTATCAGTGATTAGTATTTGCCCAACATATTGCCTTATCCACTCGTTTAAATATCTGTGGCTTGTAATATGAAAATAGAAACTATAAATCATATCTACGTATCAAAACCCTGCAGACCATTCCTACCAGAGATTTCATCATTAGGCAGAAAATGTTCACCCATCACCCCCACTAAAGACATAATTTTATGAACAGTGGAGGGATGTCAAGAAGAAATAACAGTATGGCTTGAAAATAAAATGCGCGATGATTTAGTTGCAGGCGTTGCAAGATAACAAGTACAAATCTATAGAGAGCACTAAAAATGCACAAAATGGAAAATGACAGACATGTACTTCAGTAGAAAACGCGCACACTGGACCATAAAAGAAAAGGACCAAATCGGAAAACGTACAGACAGGAAAATGAAAGACAAAGACAACAGCGGGAATTGCACGCACTAGAAACTAGCAAGCACCTGAAATACTGGAAGACGCGCTCACTTGAAAGTGACATACGTGCAGAAAGATATAAAATAAGTTTCACGTTAACAGACCACGGTGATAAATAGCAATTGAAATGTGATAATGATAATGGGAAAAAAAGAATAAATAAATAAATACATAAATTTGATAAGGAAGTTATTCGGCTGACAAAAACTCACCGTCAAAGGCCTCCTAAAATTATATGGCAGGTATGATGTTCTCAACGTAAATATGTTGACACACATGCAGGCACATGTGATTTGGTGTGATGTTGGTTACTTTGATATGAATCTGAAACATTTAGCAATACTGATGTCCCGTTCTAGTCATTCTGTCCAAAAATATTGATCGTGATATTAATTTTGGATATAATATGACATTGACTACCCAAATATAGTAACTAGTTGACTAAGAGCTGCCGGTATACCATATGCATAAATGTGGGTTTGTCCCTTTCTAACATTCCACCATTGATGCAGTTTACTATATTGGCTACCATGGTTATATGTTCCATGAGTGTCATAAAGCCTGTCAAATAGAAAGACTTGTTAGGGGCACTAGTTCGAACGATCTTTATGCTGCAGCAGTTATGTAAACAGTTTCGCATTTAATTGAATCACGGCGATTCGGGTATTTTTGTGATTCAGTATGTTAATCATAAACATTCTAAACCTTCGCTAACAAAGGGAAATAAAATATATCCATACAAGCTGTTACCTGACAGCATGTATATAAAATATCTGTGTGTAAGGAAAATCGTCATCAGTGTGCCATAGAACATAATTTTGTTTCATGCAAATTATTAAAGACATGTCAACGTTCGTGATATGTTTCAAAGAAGAATGCATTTTGAAGAAATAACATATGACCATTACTCTGTTGTACTAGATTGTATGTAATGTATATAAAGCATTGAAATGATCCCCTGAGAAATGAAGCAGAATAACAAGAGACCGCACATACGTTCATCACAAAATTGTGTCCACCATATTGGCAGTCTTGGTGGTTTCCCGGCCAAGGAACTTTACTCCAATTTCCTCGACACAAAACAACTTGTGTTTTTGTTCAGTAAAACACCAAACCAAACCAATTATGATGACGTGACTTCTTAATATAAATAATGGCTATTTAAATATGAATTATCTATGATATTAGCGAAGTTGATTGATTGTCCCTCTGAACCGACACCTGTATCTATCTACTTACTTATACGTAGTTATACGACCCTTCCATAAAGCCTACCTTTAAGAAAGCAAGGAAAAGAAATGGAACGGAAAACTAGTTTACTGCATACACACAACCACTGATGCTACTTGTAAGCAAACAATACAAAACTGTTGAAGAAATGTCTTCTCTTTACGAAGTTATTGAGATAATCATAGTTTTAATCATATGCACACTTACCTCATGCAAAATATGCTTAGTTTTTTTTTTATATTAAATAACTATCTGTAAGTGACTGAGAATTAAATGCCAGTTAATTACTGTGTTGCCATCTCAATGTTTATACTGTGCAAGAATGTTTATATCTACATAGAAAGGTATGAGGTTTGGAATGCGCAGGCAAGGCTACAGGTGTCGTATCTCCTCAGTGGACAAATTGCAAATTCTCTAATTTGCATGATCGTACTCATTCTCGATACATACTTTTACTTGACCTTACTACGCATCCTCGTGGAACGTACTCGGATGCTATTTTTCAGCTCTGCTGTATATTTATAACTGTCTATATTGGCTCCTCTGTGCCTCGATTTCTGTTAGGTGATTCCGGAGTGACTGTGTAATTACATGAGAGTTAATCAATGGGTCGACATGAGAGTATGTCAGTTACGTAAGAAGGATTGCATGCACAAAGGGAGGGTGTTGTTGGTGCGTGTAGGCAAGACGATTAGTGTCGTACTCCTCAGACCCTTGTTCGAATTTCAGTATGGTAAAAAGTAACTAAATTTCTATACTGTAAGATAATACTATTTCTCCATATATTAATGTTACTTCATATTTGTACGCATCCTGCTATAGGATCGACTGATCACATGATCCGCTTGGCAGGCTATATAATCCTACCTTTATGCGACAACATATAATTTTGAACCTTCCGACATCCTTGTATAGAAAATATGTACGAATCATTATCGTACCTGTGTGGTAGATTCTGTGAGAAAGACTGTAAGGAATTTTTAAAGGCACAAAAATGAGTTAAAACAAAAACAAACAAAAAACAAACCATATAAAACAATAACAACAACAACAACAAGAACACCCCCAACCCCCCACCATTAACTGTGTCCCGAAGGTAAAACGATATGTGTTCATGTATATGACCTATTGTTGGGCTAACATAACATACTGGCTCGCGCTCGCGTGTAGGTGTGACCCTTAGATATTTTGAATATATGTCACACAAAGGTAATAGATGTATGCGACCAATTGGTTTCATATACAGTGTGAATTAGCCACATCACAGATAGAAGATCTACAATAAATTTGTTACCCGCGAGTGGAATCTATCAGGTAGTATGTATGTATGTATGTATATATGTATGCATTCATGTATGTATGCATGTACAGATATTAATAAATAATTTTACTTCGGAGATAAAGAAGACGTATACAATGTTATACCGATTTCTTAATAGACATTTCTGGGACCGGGTGAGGGACGGATTTTGCATCCCTCATTTTAAGGATCAAACTTACTACTTAAATTAGTTTGGGAGTGGCGGCGGTCTCATACTAATCAGTGTCGTATAAAGTGAACATTTGTCTTAATTTTTAACACCAGTTTTATTTTCATATTTGTTGTCTTTTACGTGTCCTCGAAGTCGAGGGCCCGGTGCAGCGTACTCAAGGAACTTCCTCCACCAGTCCCATGCTTTCATGAATGGGCATGAAGTCAATGGACTTATACAACTGACCTGGAATACTATAGTCTTCGTATGCGTCAGTGTATGAGAAGAAAATTAAACCCCGAGGATAAAAAATTCTGATTCCGAGGGTGTAATTGTTCTAACACCGATGCCTGATGAATATTCTCACATTCCTGAACGAAAAATGAGGATCGAAGTCAAAATGGCGTATGGTGAATACTGATATAAATTTCAAACAGCATGCCATCCATTGAAAATGTCACGTCCTTACGAGAGAGTGTAAAAGGTTATTGTTTTGCATTGACTTTAAATGATACTTAGACACATTTTAATGCTCAGTTGAAGAGACGACTATGCTAATGACAAGACACTCCGTCTGAAGTGTGTAGTGCAGGTTGCTTTGAAAAATGATACCAATATCAACATGGCAAACAACAACTTCCCTTCTTATCGATAAGATTATTTAAGACTAGTCCTCGATTCAAGTTTGATTTACCATTCATAAATAATAGTGAGAACATATATCTGAAATAAATAACAAGTACCACAGCAGCTTTTTCGACTCGAAATCTGACTGTAGCTAGGTCGATCTGTGTAAAATGTCCTGTTTACAGGACACTTTACATCAACCACTGTCCGTTTCGTAGGCAAATGTTTTGTAGATATTGCCGATTATCTTGATAAATGCGAAAGAATGTTCAAATGATAATGAAAATCAGGGAGGTTTTGCTACATTGTTTGTGATATGCTCGTAGTATAAGGACAAAATTATTCCCGATCAGGATAACTGTCACGTGTCTGGTAGAATAAGGATTTTCGTCATAGGTGTTTTGCCTTGAAAATCTCTATTCATACTAATAGGCAAAATGGGAATGTCTGGTTGTAATACACGAAAAGCGGGTGTCTTAATTCATTTTTTTCAATACTTTAATTTCCCATGGAGATTAATGTAAATAGGTTCAAACATAAGAAATAATTTGTACGCTAGATTGGCCTATGAACTACACATGCTTTCGTTGATGATGAAGACATTTTTTCAGCATTGAACAAGTAGCAGCGGTGCCAGAGCATTTAGCGACTAGAAGAGTGAGGGTTCGAATGCTATCATCATATCAACAATCATCGGCTATTACGATGTCTCCTTGGGCAAACCAATTAATAGCATAACATTGCACCTAGAGCTCATATGATATTTAGTCAGTATAAACCCAAACACATAATATTAACTCTAGCAAAAAGAATGAAGTTTGTGAAATTAATAAATGAAAAAAATTAACCCATTTATTAGCCAATAAATACATCTCAAAATATTTAGTAATTTCTATTTTTGGTCCCACCCCCATCCAGTAGACTGGTTGCCCGGCTGTTAAATAGTTAATTATCCTTAATTTGAGATTAAATTTTTTGTGAAAATAATGTAATAAAACGTGTTTATGGAAGCTAACAAGTTATTTTGAATTATTTTTCTAGTAGAAAGCCAACTCTGCTGGACTTTAAAAACTAGCAAATATAAGCACATTGTTCTCTCAGAAAACAATTCCAATGTTAGATGCAAACATGTGATCCAGGGCTTGAAAACTTTATCCATAAAAGCCATGTTAAATGTTTCTCATAATTAAAAAGAAGCTAATCGCATCGACTGCCATTACTGAAATGACAATCCGATATCGTTGCGTTCTTGCAAAATGCTTAATCAGTATTATGTAATATGCAGAAACGCAATAATAATTGTAAAATAGAATGATTAAAACTTGATTTAAATAACTATGTTTCAACAAACATATTGTGATAAAGATTAGTCAAGTTTCATCAGTAAATCTTTCAACTTCATTTTTAGTTCCTAAACATCACAAAAATATGCTAATGTTTGATGCAAAACCTAATCTCATGATCTGGGTTACATAACATTATACGTGAAAAAGAAGTCAAATGTCTCTGAGAATTCAAAATCTGCTCGATGCGACTGGTATTTTTAGAAATTTCATCGTATGATCAGTATTCTTACAAATAAATATTGATAAACATTAGAGTCATTAAATATATGAACAGGTCAAGACATGTGATCTTTGGCAAAATAATCCCAAACCATTTCACCTTTGTTTAACGATGCACATTTGAAACTGATAGTTTTATCAGTGAAATATCCGGAACCAAACTGGCGTTTGTAAATTAGAGGAAGAACGTTGAAGTCAGACATATCTAAGAGATAAATAATTAATGCCAAACATTTCATCGTTTATCAACGTATCCCAACATTCTGAAAACACTTCATTGCATGAACTTATACAGATTTTGAGTAATAATGGTGACATAGTTTTATGAAGAAAGTAGTCATAGTCTTCAGAGTACCCGAAACTAAAATCATTTACTCTCGATGTCATTTGAAAAACGACACTTCCGCTGTGTACAAAGATTTCACTGGTAGATCAAGACTCTGATACACTCACTGAAGTATGTCATTATTCAGAACTGAATCTCAGTCGTGAAAGATACTTTACAAAAGACACGATGCAACGCAGGACATAAAGATGGAAGTAAATTTTGATCACGTCCAAAATATATAAAAGTACACGTGATCAAATCGCTTTTAGACAACAGCGTGACAATTAAACTCGACGATGTGAGTGTTAAAATCTAAACCGAGGAAGCATGCTATTTTAAGTCACGTGGAAATGATCAATGTTTCGGCTCAGGCTGTCTCAACCATGTTTGCCGTAGAGAAGAGAAGTTACATCAATCTTTTGAAGAGACTATCGAAGAAGACATAACACTAGGTTACAGCTCTAAGAAGAAATGTTCATGCAAAAAATTGCTTTAAAATTATAATTTATTAAATTTTAGTTAATGCACAACTTAATGATCTTGAGTTATTGTAGGTACACATTGCTAGTGTTGCAATGGGGTTTGTCTGATAATGATCATTGAGGGAGGAATTGGTGGTGTGGTAAGATAATGTAATGTCAAATTATAAGGCATAGTCAGTGGCTAATACTTGGTTACGGGTGTTGTTCATGTACCTTGAAACTGAGAGGCAGACAGGGAGTTATGCAAGAGACTGTTATTAGCCTCTTACTTGCTGTCTTCATGGGGCTTCTTTGATGATAACGGGGGGTCATGATCAGAACTATTCCTATTGGTTGGCATTGGCAGCAGAATTCAAAGAGCCAACCAAATTAGATGATCTTACGTAACATTGCATGATCATATAGAGTACCATGTGATCAGTCACTTCTCTGGTTTTTCAAATGTACAGACAATGAATGTAGAGTTTCACTTCTCTGGCTTTTCAAAGTTTCAGACAATTGATTTTGAGTCTCCGCATCAAACGTTTCTTATGGATTTGTGCTGGATTTGAATCTGGTGGTTTTCAATATCGTGCAAACTGACTTTCTATTCATCTTCCTGATTTTGCGCCGTAACAGTCGAGTTGACCCTCTTGCTCGCCAGCAACGGCCAATTATAACGTGACATTACCGGAGAATTTATATCTGCCAAACTTAGACAAAAACGTTCTATTCCAGGCATTCATTTCAGCCCGGGAGTAACGAAATCTCGTTAATTCCTTTGTTCAGGGAATGTAGCAGCAACGGTGTTAATGATAATCAAACAGTTCTCAGAACAGACAATTTAACGCATGCGCAACCGGGGGTGCCTTCAACACATACTAATATTTCGACAGTGACCCAAGTGTCGAGGATGGTGGTGGCATTGCAAAATACTCTGGCTACGTTATCTGAAAGTGTTTCGCTCCTTGACTGACTCTAGGAATAGTGGCACGAGGGAAGCACGGACCAATCTGACACGCTATTCTTTAGGGCATGCAGAATCATTGCCACCTGATGTCCCCGTGATGGACAACAATGCAGCCCTAGGGAAGACAACTTCCATTCCTTCAGTGACTGTCGCAATATACGAGGCATAATCCTTGCCATTCCTGGAGACAATACATCAGAATCTTTGCCAACAAATTCAAGAAGGTGCACAGATTCCTCCAGATCTCACCTTATGCAGAGGAATTTCCAGTACAGGTCTCGGAACTTCCGACATTAACGACTGGTAGTAATAAAATTGTCCATTTTGGGAAAAAACGTGCTCTTTCTCCATGTTCCATGGAAGTTTACAGGCGCAGTTGGAAACACTACATCGATTTTTTCAACCACTTTATAAATCCACAGCACTATCCTTTTTTTCGAAGTACCAGTTTGGCAATTTTCATTTCATATCTTTTTGAAAAACACTATGCGGTATCTACCATATCTACTTATGTCTCGGCTATTGGCTATGTACAGAAACTGAACAATATCCCCGATCCAATCAATTCCTTTCTTTTTCAAAAACTTCTGCAAACACATCATAAACATTTTCCGCAGACTAAAATTGATAAATGTATTCTACAAAAAACTCGTTCTAGTCCTGCCTTGATTCACTCACAACGCCATCCGTGTGGCTCTATTTAAGTCCATGTTTCTCCTTGCACTTCATGCATTCTTGCGGTTAGGGGAAATGACAGACAACCTGCTTGCGGAAACCCAACTTTAGTTTTCTCCGGTTCAGATTAGTGACGTTGGCTTAGTTGTCGAGTTTGCACATTACCAACACTCCAAAGGTACCCCTTTTGCATGAGTGTCATGCCCCAAAAAGTACAAGACCTGTGCCATGTCCATGCGCTGCGTCATTATTTACAACTACTGGAATGGCATTTAGGACCATTCTTTCTTACCTCGGGGGGGGGGGGATTTTCCCATAACTTGGTAGGAGTTCAACCAAGCCTTGCGCACATCTCTCGTACTATGTGGTTTTAATCCTCATTTATTCAAAACTCATACTTTTAGGATTAGGGCAGCATCAGGGTGCTAAGCATTGTCTATCAGAGAGTACTATTCGAGTCTTGGGTAGGTGCCAGTCATATCCCTTTGAGAAATATATCTGCCTGAGCGAGAAAATTTCAATTTTGTAATTTTGTGCTGACTTCAGGTCGTTTTGCACTTCCTACTGCCTGGTTCTGCTTTTCAGTTTTCTTCTTTCAGGTCTTGTGGATGCACGGACCGATACCGACGTCCACATCATGTGGACACTGCACTTCATATGGGTTCATTGGAGAGCACTTCACTTCATATGGGTTCATGCAGGACATGACCATCTTAAAACACGTCATTCTTCCACTGGCGTTCTGTGACATTGATATACAAACAATTTTTGGATTGTATATGCACAGCTCGGCAGTCTCGTGGGTGCACAGACAGATACAGCCGTCCACATCATATGGCACTACTCTTCATATAGGTTTATTGGCGAGCACTTCATATGGGTTCATTGAAGGCGTGACCATCTTACAATACATCATTCTTCCACTGTCGTTCAGTGGCATGGAATACATGGATATTGTGTGCCATTTTGACACAACGTGTGCAGGACTGGTGGTGTCAATGGAGAAATCAGTGGCCCGAGAAAACAATTCTGGTGAACTGTGACAATTCTGCAACTGCTGAAATCATTAACAAAGGCCGATCCAAAATACCTCTTATAATGAAATTTGTTCCAAGACTAATATGATGTGCTGCCAAAGGACAATTCGTTATACCTCGCCATATACCTGGTAGGGATATTCTTATTGCTGATGCTCTTTCTCGATTTCAGAACGAGAAGCTCCGGCACTTCGTGCCCCAAGTAGATTAAACTCCAGCTGTGTGCCCTCGGCTACAGAGTTGATACTATTTTGACACAGTGTACAGGACTTGTGGTGTTTATCAGTGTTCAATATTAATAGGTCAGTGTACAGAAATGACCTCCAGTGTTTGGTGAATTTTTGGCCATGTCAGGCATTGTTACGTGCTTACTCTTTGCTCGTACTTTCAGAAGATGTTTTGATTTATTTGGTCACATACTGTCACACCAGGCTGCAGCTGCATTATTGAACAATTAAGCTGTACCTTGCGGGAATTAAATTACATTACCTACATAGTCCGACAGGCTGCAGTGTATACTTCATGGGATAAAAAGGAACAACATTTCAAATAGTAAGCCAAGATTTCCTATTATATACAGGATGGTGGTGCAGTTGTCGGCTATGTTAAGTGAGGGATTCTTTTCACCCGATGTGGATTTGTCGCTGCAGTACGTGTCTGGTGGCCTTTTTTCATAGGATTCTTGCCATGTGGTGAATTCACAGTTCGATCATTGCAAAGCATTTCTTCAGGCAGCTACGCGAGGATTCAAGATGTGACATTTCCAACAGACAAATCTGTTTTCACTGACCTCGCCATCTTTAAAAATGGACTCATTTTGTGCTGGTGTCAAGATTTCATTCTTTCGGAACTCGTGGTTGTGCCCCGTGTCCTGTATGGAGCAGTATTTGAGTCAGCGGCGGCAAGGTCCTTTGGCTGGAGGTCATGGTGAAAATGCTCCTTTATTTGTGGATTCCATGGGCCGTCCGTTTAGTAGGGAACTTTTTTCTGGCGTACTTGAAGCTCATGCTGGCACGCATGGGCTATGAAGAGCAAAACTTTTCTCGTCATTCGTTTCGTATTCGAGCAGCCACAACTGCACATGCAGTTGGTATGGAGGACCATCTAATTAGGACCTTAGAACGATGGTCTTCGCCATATTATACGCACTACATCAGAGTTCAACCTAACCGACTCCTTTTTGCTTAGGAACAGTTGCGTACATACATTTAGTATCATGTGCTTTGGACACCAGTCCTTCCAAATGGATTTTCACATTACAAACTGGCATCCTCTTGGGGGCTGTCATTTGATATTTTTTAACATCAAATTCAATTGGGCATTTTTTCCCCAATCGGATACTCTTAAGCTATACTAATAACGTAAAGGTCACGCCCATTAAATATATTTCTTTTACAGTTTTAAATAGGAAAAATATAAGAATATTTTCTTCATGCAGGGATAAGCCTAGCTCTATTCCACGAATCTCGGATCAACCCAGAATACGTTCTTATGTGGGGATCAGCCTAGCATAGATTTAGTTAAGATGGGATCAAGCCCAGAATACATAAGCGTGCTGGGATCAGCCTGGCACATAGTCTACTTAAGCTGGGATCAGTCCAGAATACACTTGAATGCTGGGGTCAGCCTAGCACAGATTTTACTTGAGCTGGGATCAGCCTTGCACAGTCCACGGAAGCTGGGATCCCAGATTACACTCTAATGCAAGGATCAGCCTAGCACCAATTATCCTTGAGCTGGGGTCAGCCCATAATACACCATAATGCTGGGATCAGCCTAGCACAGATTTTACTTGAGCTGGGATCAGCCTTGCACAGTCCACGGAAGCTGGGATCCCAGATTACACTCTAATGCAAGGATCAGCCTAGCACCAATTATCCTTGAGCTGGGGTCAGCCCATAATACACAATAATGCTGGGATCAGCCTAGCATAGATTTACTTGAAGATGGGATCAGTCTAGAATATACTCGAATGCTGGGATCAGCATAGCACGGATTTTACTTAAGCTGAAATCAGCCTAGCATCACTTCTACTGGAGCTGGGATCAGCCCAGAATACACTGTAATGCTAGGAACAGCCAAGCACTGATTGAGAATTTGTCTTTTACGTTCAGATTCTAGCCCATTAGTAGCCCCCAGAAGAGAGAGCCAAATATTTTTAAAATATTTAAATTAAGTATTGATGTTATTTTAGTTATGAGTTTGATGTTGTAGAATATTGGTAATAATGAATAGTGGCATGTTTGAGAGAAGAGAGAGCGTGAGTGAGAGACAAATGCATATACTCATGTATCCTATATTTCTTACAATGCATGTATTAAATCATTTCTCGTACAATTCAGTTCAGTATTGTTTTGCTGTGCATAAACTGTGGAGGCATATTACACTCCCGACAACGTAAAGCGCTGTTTGGAGATGTTAAAGAAACTGTTGTCCTTTAAATAAGAACATAAACAACTGTTATTGCAGTGGCCTAAAGTACGATAAGAACATAGGGTACATGAGTAAGATTTAAAGAAATACCAGTAAATGTACATTTTTTTTAAGTTATAGGCAATTGTATCATTTTTGTTGCAATAACATGTGCTAAATGCATTTAATAATGATGAAAAGTACAAAACACACAATTATTATTTATCATCGTTGACCCAATTATCCTATTATTTTTAATCTCTTGAAAAAATTAAAACCTTTTAAAATTTATTGTTTGAAACACTCTGAAAGATAATCCGCAACTACTTACCTACCGTTATGTTCATCAATCACCTTGAAATGATAAGCGGAAAAACAATACTGCTATGTGTAGTGATGAATTGTCAAATCCACAATGAATGGATCTTTCGGTTGTTTTCGTTGTGTCGGAGTCACAGATATGAAGAGAAAACAAACTTTCGTGGTGTGTTACATATATCTTCTGTTTGAAAAGAAAATATTTGAAAATGAGATAAACAATCAACTTTCTGACAAGGGAGACAGTTGTTTAGACTGGCAGACAAACACAACACTAGATGAATAAAATAGGACGAACGGGTGGGCGGACGATGAGATGAATACACAAATGGATGGATAAGCAAATAGCAAATAGAAAGATGGACGATTGGAGAACGAATGACTAAAGGAACTGATAGACAAATTTATACAGAAATAAAATAATTGTAGAATATGCATACAGATTCATGAACATGTTATCTGAGAGAGAAACGGACAAAAACATGGTTAGACTGAGAGGGAAAACAGACAAAAAAGCACGGTTAGACTGAGATGGAAAACGGACAAAACATGCTTAGACTGAGAGGGAAAACGGACAGAGAAAAACGAGCATAGACGTTGTCTACGAGAGATAATGAAGTTCTCAGGCCAAATTTCCAATAATTGTTTAGTATTCCTTCAGACAAGAAAGCGACCAATTAAAACGTCCATCAGACAACAAACACTTGAATAGATGCAATTAGGCGTGACTAATTCTGTTACCTTTAGTTTGTTTCGGAGCATGGGGAACCTGATATCGGCAACAAAATGAATTTTTTAAAAGATGGCTTATGAACACATTACTTAAGAAATACATCGCGAAGGTTCTATGGCTGTATTATGTCCACCTTTGCCAATTTTTAGTGGTCACTTTTATTTAAATGCCTATTCTCTCTCTCTCTCTCTCTCTCTCTCTCTCTCATATCAGCTCCAACATGGGTATTGCACTTTAAAATTGTACTATGTACGCATTCTCAACGAAAACGTTACCGATGCATTTCTTTTTTGTTTTTGTTGTTATCGGAAGCCATCAATACAAGCAGAAGATACTTTGTCGTAATACGCGTGGTCATTAGTAATTATTTAGTCCAATTAATTATATATCAAAATACAATGGCGATACGCATGTATATTTGATGAAAATACATCAAGAAAAATGACCACACATGAAAGCGTCCATGTACACCGACGTAGCATTTCTTTCTTTCTCTCCCTTTCTTACTCATATATATTCAAGAACAATGAATTCTGACTAATATAGTCCCCTTTACATTATATTAAATCAGGTGCACAGTTTAAATACAAACACAATATAGAACTAGACTAAACTTGATTGCAACTCAGGATTAACAATAAGCACAGCAGGTCGGTAGAAATACGTGATATTAAAGGTGATGTTATAACGAATAGAATATTTTGTACATGCATAACAAAACGAAGTGAAAAGGTAATATACATAATTATTTTGTGTTCATATAGGAATAGAATGATTTAAATATCAGTTCTTTAAATTTACTTAATCGTATCTGTAAGTAAAATTTTGTGTTATCTAACAACTCACTAAAGTTGAATGCATTACAATGTTTGAATACTTCTTAGTTTTATATTGTTTTAATATTTCAGAAACATTATGTTGAAAACAGATCATGAATTTGGTCACATGTATCTTGTTAGACACAGAATTTACATTTTCTTACAGACATATACAATTTCAGCCATCTTTCAGTTTTCATTGGAAACATACGAGTCGTAAGAAACTTTGTTTACATTTTTCAGTACTGTTGTGGCAAGACTACGAAACAAGATCATGAAAGTCCTAAATTGCTTGACCTAATATGTCAGATATATTCAACAAAGATATTTTCTGCAAACTGAATTATGTTATATTTTAAAACATTTGTATACTCCATGCAATGTCAATATTAAGGTCAAACTGCGTTTTACTAATCACGCATAGAATCGTTTCTAGACAGTAAACATGTAAAATTTGTCAGTTACGTGTATGAAAGAAAACAATTAGAGACCACCGTAGCCATTTACTTGAATATTGAATAAACACGAATCTAAATCGATTGTTTTTATTTGGATCGTAGTTATTTTCAAATGTTTCATATGTTGAAGTCAGTCTATAGTACGTATTGAAAATTTAAGTTCAACTTGATTATTCCTTTGGTAACATAAGACGATAGGTAATTCATCGCTTTCTGAAAGCATATTTGTACTGATATTGACATTTATCCTGTTTGTTAGCTGGTGCTTAAGGTTTTAATTATTGTAATATGGAAAGACAAATTCATTCCGGAATAAAATGAACCATCTCCTCCTCTGAGGTCTGAACAAATAACTGATTATTATCTGTGAACCACAATGCGCTCATTGAATTGTTATATCTTATAAACGATTTTTAAGTCAAATATCGCAGACTTGGTCTCTCTCTCTCTCTCTCTCTCTCTCTCTCTCTCTCTCTCATTTTGATTCAGACATTAAGGTATTAAGACAGGGCAGAGTACATTAAGAATTAAATGCACTTTAGTCGCTACTATGATGAATACATATATCAAGTTAGTGTGTATTAAAGGTAAACTATAATTTATTTACACACACCCTCATCGCTATGGTATCTACATATATTAAGGCAATAAGTGATAAGGAGAAACTATAGTTTCTTTACACACACCCTCATCCCTCTGATATCTACATATATTAAATTAGTGTGTACTAAGGATAAACTGTACTTTATTTTCACACACCCTCATCCCTCTGATATCTACATATATTAAATTAGTGTGTACTAAGGATAAACTGTACTTTATTTACACACACCCTCATCCCTCTGATACCTATATACATTACGGCAATAAGTGATAAGGATAAACTATAGTTTCTTTATACACACCCTCATCCATCTGATACATATAAAGGCAATGTGTGTTAAGGATAAACTAGAGTTTGCCCCCTCCCCCCCCATACATGAAAATATTTAGGTTAAGAACACACTTTATTTTATTTTCAAGTCAAATTGTATTAATTATGTTATTTTATTTAAACTTATCCATCAACAGCTATCCTCTTGACAAGTTATTTGATTCGTTTCTTTACAGAAGTCTTTGTCTGTACATTATTGGTTTTAGCAATGGCCGGATCGTGATCGTAAAGATAGACAAAGAACAAATCTTGCATTTATTTTTCATCTGATAAAAATTTGGAAACCTCGTTTATTTTGAACACACTTTATTTTAAAAAAGACGGTATTAGACACATGAACATAAGAAATATACAAACCTGATAATCAATCAGTCAATCAACAATTCAACCGTTCATTCTTTCAGAGTATTTATGTCCAATGAGGAGTATTTATGACAGAATCGAAGAGGACGATGGGCAAATTAAAAAGAAGGTGGACATAGACGACTAGCGCCTAATATCTTAACTTCATGTTAAATAAATCACCCACTTGTAAAATCTTGTTCCTGCTTCATAACGCTATTATTATGTAGATCCGTAGTCTGTTCTTTTTTCGTCCTTTGTGTTTGTGAACAAACTATTTGAGAAGACATTGAACCTAACAATGCCAAATTTGTAGGTGGGTGCCTTTAGATGATTACAAGTCCTAATTAAAATGACTTTAATCCGATTGTCAAAGGCGATAAATAAGTACCTTGAAATATATTTCTGCTTCTGAGCAAACTATCTGAAGTATCACCTAATACATTTGCTTGTCATATAGGAAGCTACCTTGTGAACAGTATATATCATGTATTTGCGAGACCAAATCTAACCTTATTTGATATGTAAATGTCATAATATTTCAAAGCCCTTCGTAATATCTGTGGCATTTAAGCTAATCAATGTATGTTAGTCAAACCCTAGAGCATGCTGATTGCAATCTGATTAAAATCAGGTCACCACTGTCCTAGGTGAAGATCTGACAGCTACCGGTTAGGGGTCATGTTCTGATGATCTATGGTATTATGATAATCACTAATTTGATCAGCCATTTAGAGGAAGTCTTGCATCTTCGAGTTCGGGAGACTGAGCAGTGTGGCTAAATAGTATCAATATGTGCCGAATGATTTGATTCACTTGTCACCAGAACATGATCCCTAAGCGGTCGCTGTCAGAATTTCACCTATAACAGTGGAGATCTATATTAATCATATTGATGCTGACTGATACCCGCGGAATATGTACCGATACTATCGCTAGGTGTATGGTATTCCAAAAGGGTCAAAACTACCATTAGTGTTGCACAGTTATCAATATATCGTTGAAACGATATTCAATATCGTTGCTATACAAACTTGTATCTATGTAACGGTAATTATATTCTGCTGCAATAATAAACATTCATTTTAACACTGGTGTCAACGGAAGTGTATAGACATACCGTTGCAACGACATTACCACCGTTAAAAAGAAATGTATTAAAATATCGGTGCAGCGGTATTTTCTCTTGCTTCAACGTTAATATCCTAATTCTAGCAGTAACCTTTATGGTCGCAACGATAAAATTATAACTCACAGTTGTCGTGATTAAACAAATGAATTCATCAATAAGAAATACTGTTGCTAAGGTAGCATAAACGATTGCAACAGCATAAAGTACCATTACACCGGTACTTCAGTGTTGTTGGAACGGTTCAATGAAAACCGTCACTCTTCCGGTGGGTCTGTGATATTAGCTTGCAAATTCAGGTGGGTGCTAGGGAAGTTTCAATGCAGAAATATTAATTATTGACATTAAATTTGGAGAATTTCTTTGTCTCACTAATTTGAGGAGGGCAGCAGTATCTATTTTTGTTTGACCCATTGTTACAGCTGAATGTTATTTGCGGGTGGGTGGTGGAAAGTCAGATATACCTGTTTTATTTGATCCATTGTTACAGGTGAATCTTATCTACATCGATTGAGAATGTCAGATATATCAATTATGTTTGACCCATTGTCATAGATGAATGATATTTGCGGAGGGCAGATATATCTGTTTATGTGTGACTCATTGTCATAGATAAATATTACTTGCATCGGGTGAGTGGGTGAAAGGGCAGACCAATCTGTTTTTGTTTGACTCATTATAATAGATGAATGTTATATGATGTACAAGCCCTAAAGAAATGTAATACGATGTACAAGTTTTAAAAATATGTAATTTGATGCACAAGTCCTAAATATATGTAATACGATGTAGAAGTCCTAAGTATATGTAATACGATGTACAAACCTAAATATATGTAAGACAATGTACAAGTTCTAAGTATATGTAATACGATGTACAAGTCTTAATTATATGTAAGACGATGTACAAACCTAAGTATCTGTAATACGATGTACAAACCTAAATATATGTAAGACGATGTACAAGTTCTAAGTATATGTAATACGATGTACAAATCTAAATATCTGTAATGCGATGTACAAACTTAAATATATGTAATACAATGTACAAGTCCTATTTATATGCAATACGACGTACAAACCTAAATACGTGTAATACGATGTACAAATCCTACGAATGTACAAACAATGGCAAATTTGGTTTTTAGGAAAGGTAATAGTTTTAAGCGCCTGGATAGTGATTGCAGAGGAAGTAAGAGAATATCACTTTCTCCACCAGGCACACGTGTCTGCTACGTTCAGCTTTAATTTTTCCTACACGACCTGGGACGAATCCATGCAAAGAAAAGACAGGAAAGTTGCAAAATTGGAAATTCAAGACGATCAAGTATGTAAGCAATTATAATCTTCATACTTGCATCAACATAAAATACATACTGCTGTAGTGAAACATGCTACAATTGTAGCTATTTTTTTTTTACAGATTAATGGTACCACTTTGAGTCTACTGGTCAAAACACAACCGTAACTCTGTACTTACGATATGGCGCATCCTCTATAGAACGCCATCTGTGCCAGATCTGTTCGATAAATTCGGCTGTCAGAATCCTTTTCCTTTGAAATCACGTCGAGGATATATTTTTTGCATTATGGTGGTTAATTTTTAATAAAGCAAATGTTGATATTCCTTTAGAAGTGCCATTTTAATAAATAGTTACAAGAAGCCCGAAAGATGTGCAAACCAGTGGAGGATATTCGTGCTGATGAATGCAAGGAAAACGAGGCAGAGAGAGAGAGAGAGAGAGAGAGAGAGAGAGTAAACAAAAAAGAGAAACGATGATTCTAAGTTTCAAAGAAAGTCTCCGTACTGTGAACATTATTATGATGTAAGTTCCTTGTCAGTACTGTAGGCCACTAACCCAAATTATGCAATACGTATAAAGTGATTGTAAATGCACTGAGGAATGTTATAACAGAATCAAATAAATAAATGATCCTTTAAACAGAATTTTCCTCGTTCGAAGGCAGACAAATAATTTTACAAATTGTTATGGCTGTTTTCTTTGGTTACTTACAGAGTAATTATATTTGTATTATATGATATCCTCTAACGGGAAAAATCAAGAACACAAAAATCGAAAATGAATAGTGTTGGTACGGCAATAACTATTGCTATCAGCATAAAGTTGGATGCTTTAGTAGTGTTGATATTTTTAACCGTTTTGAGAGCATGGTTAAGACAATTTGGTGCTGTGGTTCAGGAGCCTGTCTGCCAATGCTTATGTAGTTGGAGAGTGTGGAAAAATACCCTCTATGTATTACATATTATACACGGTATCGATTAATGAATATCGATCAAAACATATATTCCTATAATTGTTATATACTGTTAACGCATATTGATGAACATGATAATCGTATTATATAGCCAATACACATAAAGCAATTCCTATGTTCATATGGGTTTGGTTTCCTATGGAGTGTTGGAGATATTAATTTGCTCATAATGATATTTCAATAAGAGTTAAAGATTGTAAGATACAAAAATTACATAGGGAAGACATGGGTTCAACGCGAGGAAGAAACAAATGTTTGAAATCTTTGCTAAACGCCAAGGCAGATATTATCAATAACACGTCCATTTTGATTTAAAAATGCTATTTTTTGAATATCTATGTTCCAGTCATAATTTAGCGATAAAAGACTTGTCGATTTCGTGGCTTGAATGTATCTGATAGAATCTGCCCATATTATTAAAAGAATGGTTCACGATTTGTACAAGATGAAAATTTTCTTTTAGCATGTAGCACACAGGAGAATCGCAGAGAAACGTATTTACTTAAAAGGTGGATTAATAACGATGATCTTATGTCCGGTTGTTAAGCCTAGTACCATCACTAGACTAGATGCTTTTCTGTACCGTGCTTCGCAAGAGGTGAAATTGTATGACAGGTGCTATGATCTAATATATATTTGTAGTTATTTTACTAGTTGTGTTGGAGTACTCTATTCCAACGTTATATTATAATGTTTAATGTGTATTATGAACCGGTGGACCGAAATGCCTAATAAACGTGTTTTGTTGTATTGCATTGCAAATATGCTCATCTAATAAATCAGGTAGAATTGAAGAAAAGTCAATTTGAATATATATTATCGAAGATTAATCCTGTCCAATTAAATGCTAAACAATAGTGTCAGAAAGGAATCAGCTTGAGATGTCATGAATGATTTAGTGGTTTCATATTTTGTGGAACAGGTTAATAATATAAATTTAAACACATATGAAATTTTACAATAGACGTTTTGATACATTGACTTATTTATACACCCCATGTATATTAAGTCATAGGGACACAAAACTGCCACCCTGCTGTATGAGGTAGCAAGTAGCAATTTTTTATTAACTAGGGGTAATTGATACTCATAATGTTATCATCGTTTGATTCTGGAAAAGGGTTAAGGATGTGTCGAAAGTTACAAAACAAACCACAACTGATTATCGTCAGAGCTTTCATATTGCCACCTACTCATTGACATAACAGATATAAAATCAAGGTATCTTATGTTGATTCTTACTTAGGTTGATTTAGTTCTAACATTTTAGCGTGTACTTAACATTTGTTTAGGCTTTGACGATCTTAATTAGTGCATGACATATAAAGGCAGTCGGATAGTTGACGAAGATTAGGCCTAAAGGTACATCAAGTTGCTAGTGTGTTTGTAAAATTACGTGATGATCATAGCTTTGTCAACAACAGTATTGGTAGGTGATCAACATGTATCGGCATGTGTTAGATTTTGAGTGACATATTGCGATACCTTAATATCTGAGTGTAGTTACCATCTTAATCTATCTTGTTCATGTACGGCATCTTATATTTGTCTTCTCTGTCATTTTGCAACATTTTTGTGTGTTCTTATTTTGTATTGATAGTTCAGACCATTGTGGAAACAAGCGCTCATTGTGCATGATGTATCATAGTCTATAGTCACCGTGCTTTTGTACAAACATTATTTGTCCTTGGTCTGCGTTGATACCTCATTCTATATGTGTAAACATGCCCTTGCTATCCATGATGTGCCATCGTCCACAGTCTCGGTGCTTTTGTCAAATAGCTACGTGCGTCCTTACTTTGTATTGATGGTTAGTTCTACTTGTGTAAACATGTCTTCATTGTCCATGATTGACTATCGTCCACAGTTTCCATGTTGTTAACAATTATTATGTGCGTCTTTCGTCTTAAGCATCGGATGTACCGTCAGTGTAAAAGCGTGCGTTAAATATTTAGGTCGCATTTAACACACACGCTTTATAAGTAATATATATTATGAAACAAATAACACAATCCTAATAGAACAAACTCAGTATAATGCGAAAATTTATCAGTTGAAGACTTTCATAAATTAAGGGTATCAGTTAGAGGTTTCATAAATTATTTGGTTTCGTATTTTGTGGAATAGGTTTGACTCATGTAGGTTCCCGATAGTGTCAATTAACGCATACTTACAATAGCGCAATATGTTTTGGTACATGATTTTGGTGTACAAATTTATTGATCTGCTTGTCCAAGCACGTGTGTGAAATGTATGGAACCACTAGACTGACACCTTGCGGTATGAATGAACAATAACAAATTAACAAATGAAGTATTTACTTTGTGAGGGGATAATCATGATGCGGTCACCCTTTGATTTTTGGGAAGGGTTAAGGATCTGTAGCGGATGAAGGAAAAAATGAATTACATGTACATTGAGTGCACTAATTAACCTTCTTAGTCTGAACCATTCATGCATGGCTTAGTAATGTTTGTCTTCATTTTTATTTTACAAAACAATCGAATACCTAATTGTCCATACTGTCATATTGCCTACAATTTTCATATTTTGGTCAATAATTATTTATGTCTTTTGTTTGAATTAATAGTAAATACTCTTTGTGTAAACGTGTGCGTCCTCGACTGCATTGCTAAATTTATATTGTAAGGCATCAATCCCAGAATGCATTTCTCGACGTCACCGTTTGCTATAAAGTGGCTTCTAGAAACTGTATCTTTTTCACTTGAGGTTATTTAGAACAAATGTCCTCTGTACGGGGTTCCATACCAAATTCCTCGATATGTTTACTTCCTTAATTATTGTCAGCATGTTTTTGTTTTGTAATGTCATGGTGTTTAGATTTGTAATCTTATCGTTGTATATGTTTTTATGTATAACATTGTAAGACGCTTAGAGCATCTAAACATTAGACGCTGTACTAAATTATTATTATTATTATTATTATTATTATTATTATTATTATTTACCAATGCAAAAACGTGCGAGTGTGTGTTTCGATGGGAGAACGAGGGTCTCTCAAAGAGGAACGTTTTACACACAGATGAATCCTCGCTCTAAAGTTTTATGGAGGCGAGAATGATCTAAATGTGGTGAAGTGGGCCAGCATGTGGATGGGATGCCATGTAATACCAGCACAATTGGGAAAATAAATTTATAGTGTATTGATCACACTTTCCACCCATGGTTCAGTAAATATTTTTAACTAACGATCCGTTTATGGTGCGATGGAGAGAAATTCCAGTCAGAAAAGAAAGGTTCACAACAAAAACAAAAACGTTAACATTAACAACAAGAACACGAAACAAATGTTATATTGTAACAATCACTAAATTAACTTCATTGGTTCGCCATTGAGAATCCCCACGCTTTCCATTGCATATTCCAAACATATCACCCTGTGCACGTCTTTCCGGTACTCTCTCCCACGCTATGACCTTGACACAAATGTCACAGCTCAAAACCATTATATATATTATGTGTCATCCTGCCTTGGTGTAAGATATAAGGTCCCAATACCAATTCTTGTACAAATTCCATGCATTTTATATGTACGCAATTAATCTGGAGTGTAGAGCGGGGTATTATTAGAGACGAACCAGGGTATGCTAATGATACAAGGATCTGAATTTAGCATTTGTACATGGGGTTTCAAGCTGCAATAGGAATGATATCCCATAATTTGGTCCTGATATAGCAGCACACACAACCATAATAATCTCTCCAATTGACGAGGTCCTAAAATCTATATTAATGACTTGTCAAACTAACATGGATATGTACTGGGACTATTGAGTCTGGTCTGTAAGTAATCAGCTCTGTTATGAGAAGGAACTACATCAGTTCTATTTTTCTATTGTATATATCTATATTATGTGTATTATTTACATAATAATAGTTTTTGTAATGGTAATTTAGTTAATGACATTTTAAATAGTAATATCCTATGATCGAAGTTTGCACTTTAAAGATGAGTCATGTATCAAGTGCATAAATTCATTCATAAAGTTCCAAAGACGAGTCTTACTGTTAGTACGGGTAAACATCACATTATCCGTGAAGGATATGAGTTCTAGTCGAAGGCTATGCTGTCCTAATACTCTGATCGGTCAGTGTAAGTCACTTTATCTTGTTTACTGATAGAGTGATTTTGAAATGCCAAGATGATTCATTTAAGCATCGTACTGCATTCTGTATTGTGTGTTAGTTGTCTATATAATACACTTATTGCGTAGAATTAGGCATTCTTAGGAGTACCACCAGTCTTAGAAGTTATTCGCTTATATTGAGAGTAATTTATTTATTTAATACAATTATTCGTTGGAATAACAGTGCTTGAAATATACATCTGGATATTTATAACTGTTCCATAATTACCGTGAATACATTTAAAGACAATTGGGATAATGTCACAGAGATTCTTCCGTATTAATGATACATCATTACAATAAAGATCATCATACGGAATACCTTTGGAACTCATTCAGATTAGTCGATAGTTGATAAAATTTAGGACTTATTAGGAGTTATTTTTAATTCTTTCATTTTGTTATTTAGGGAAATAAATAACATTTTTTAGATTGCCAATTTTGTCGGTTTTTGGTTGTTACTAATTTTAAGGCCAAAGAATCGTAACACTATGTACTAGCCAGTAGTGTCCCACTTTTATGTAATATCATTGGTCAGGTGTCCCACTTCTATGTCATATCATTGGTCACGGAAATAACCTCTTATAGATAGAAAAGTACAACAGTTGAAGTGTAAAGGAACGTGTGTCAAAGGTAGATTTTATTCATATTATGTATGTTTCTCTCACAAAGGTTGAACCTGTCATCAAATTGTACAAGGTCATAAAACGTTTGATATTTGTCATGAAAAATGGACTTTTTAGAGACAAACTTTGGGGGACAAAACTATATTTATCCAATATCTTCCATGTTTATAGAGAACTCAGTAAGTACTTTTGTATACTGCTTATAGTGACTATTTATATTATTACTCACATCAGAAATTTAAAAAAAAAATACGCTATTAAGGGCATGTCCCCAATGGAGGAATGTTAT
Organism: Megalonaias nervosa; assembly: GCA_016617855.1. NCBI lineage: Eukaryota > Metazoa > Mollusca > Bivalvia > Unionida > Unionidae > Megalonaias > Megalonaias nervosa. The sequence continues at coordinate 32,760 of JAECUM010002462.1, forward strand.
TGTATTTCACAAAAAATACGCTATTAAGGGCATGTCCCCAATGGAGAAATGTTATTGTATTTCACAAAAACTACGCTATTAAGGGCATGTCTCCAATGGAGGAATGTTATTGTATTTCACAAAAAATACGCTATTAAGGGCATGTCCCCAATAGAGGAATGTTATTGTATAAACTGAGTTGGTGTTATCATTTGAATCAGTTACCTTTTTGTGAAAAAATTATAATTTACTAATCTATATTACTATGCCCAGATTATAAAAAAGTCAAAGGGGATATGTTCTGATTGCCAGTATCTTGTCAGGTAAATGGAAATAATTAACAATTCCAAACAATTAATTAGTAAAAGGTGATAAGAGACTTTAACTCCTTCTTCCAGAGAAAGAGTGATAATTTAATTGCATTCCCTAGGGTGCTGAAATCCAATATCAACTTCTACCTGAAATAATGTGCTCTACTCATTTCATGGTCGAGGGTTAGCTGGGTTGGTCATTGTTATCTGACTGAACTAAATAGTTAGATATTATATTTTAATGCCTTCATCTGGTAAACTAGTTAGATATTATATTTTAATGCCTTCATCTGGTAAACTAGTTAGATATTATATTTTAATGCCTTCATCTGGTAAACTAGCTGAATTAAAGATACAGGAATAACTTGTCCAAGTATTAGAATCCAAATCTCTATTAGTGGATGCACTAACACAGTTGTCTGAGAAAGAAGCAACAGTACTTGGATGGTTTATGAAGAAACAAATCCAGTTTGCAGGTAAGTGTGATCGTTTATTGATTAATCAAAGATTACAAAGAATTTCAAGACCATTTTCAGATTTTTGTACAGATTGTTAAATCACTTTTATTTTGCTGGAGACATATGATCTGTTTTATCGTGTTTTAAATTTCTTTCCTGTAATTGCCAGAGGTTTACATCAGGTATATAATTATTTTGAATGCACATGAAACTATCAATTTGAGCATGTATTTTCATTATTGTTGTTGTTGCAAATATTGACATGTAATGCACCCAGTATCATCAACGTCTCCCTCTCAAGACTTTTATCACCATTATGATTGTCTTTAAAGATTACATCAGTTGCATCATGTACGAAGGTGAGAGATGCAGCAATGGAGGTACGTACAGGTAGGGGATGAATGGTAGCAAAGGCAGTAACAGAGCCAGAATCGAAAGTCTGAAAAGAGATACATGGCAAGTAGCAAGCGTCAAATGGATGCCTGACATGGCCAGGAAAGAAACATAATAGGAAACAGTGGAGTCAGCTACGATGGAATGGTGCGAGGTCCAGAAAACTACCCTAAAGTGACAACCGGCGTTGGTGCCCAGAAAGTCAGCTTAGTCTTACCCCCAGTTTTAGACGTTCTCGCTACATCAACAAATCTAAAGACATTTGAATATGCTGATGACCCAAACTGTAACCGTTTTGAAAGACTTCCAAATTTACAGCACGTATTGTCATCCTGCAATGTAGGTCTGACAGACACTTGTTATCGTTGGCAGCATGACCAAGTGCTTGCTGAAATTGCTGACATTATGGAAGGAAAAAGAAACATCAAGTGAAAAGTGGTCAAAACTTCATCAGCTTCGTAAGAAGCGACGAGACAGGAAGGCAAAAGACTGAAGCTAGAGGCATCGCGAAATAAGCGCAGGATTGGAAAAAGCAGACAGATGTAGAAGAGACATATGTAACACCTACTTCAGACCTCTTATTGTACTGTTGTCAGTTGGTACCAAACAAGTGACTTTATTGGAACTGAGAGTTCCATGGCAGGATAGACTGGAAGAGGCCCATGAAATAAAACTGGCTAAGTATCATCCACTAATCCATGAGTACCAGCAGAATGGATGGAAGGTCTGGAATCTACCAGTGGGAATATGACCTGTCCACGGAAGTTAGTCACCAAGATTGGAGAACAGGTCGAGGAAGCCTCACTTGTATTTAGCATAAGACACAGGAGCAATGGAAGCTAATCGGTCCAGGGCAGAGTCTAATCATCTCAGTCGGCGCATCCCTAAAGAGCGTTGTGTGCCAGCTCCGAAACGCTCTTGGAATGGTGATCCACACCTGATGATGGCAGAAGTCGCTTTACAGAACTTTATATCAACTCAATTGGGGCTGGGTAGCACGATATATTTTGTTCCAGAGTATACACCGGTATTGCTGAAGATACCGCGATACGCACCACATACCACGGTTGAATTGGGAAATAACATTTTAATGTTCTGTGACAGAAGCCCGACAGCTTTTATTAGAAAAAATAGGTCCTGCAATCCATATCTGGAAGAATTATCTTTCTCTGACCAATAGCAACATAACCCATATTACATCTACTATATGGTTTGAAGAGACAAATCATCTTAGGATAAAATAACATGAATTTGCTGTGTGTGTTTATTGTTGTATAAATTGTAATCTAAACACTGTATATAGGTGTACCGTGTACTTCTATGATCACTATCTCTGCATATAAAGTCAAAGTTTAATAGGTGTCGGACCACAATAAAATGTTTCCGGCTGGGACTGGTGACTTGTAGTTCTTTCTAAATTTGGAGGTTTTGTTTGGCTGTGTAGTTCGCTGTGAGATATTCATGACAGGGACCTATTTCTACCACGGAATGATGGGAAAGAGCCATTCTTTATTTTTAGATGCCTTTTATTGTGGTTGTGAAAGCAGTTTGGCGGAAGCGTACAGGTAAAGTTAGTATCAAATATGGTCAAGAACTATATTTTCATTGATCTGGAAATGGAATCCTGACCCAGTATGCTTTCCTCTGTGATTAAAAAAAAATGCATGGAAACACTTAATAAGCTGTAGTGTGTGTCAATGTACTATTAAGGCACTAGGAATCTTAGTGTCATTGGAATGTTGGTCTGAGTTCGGCTTGGAGAAATTAATGTGGTCTCACCCCTGCTAGATACACGGCTTGCTGACAGTTAAATAGCCATAATATCAACAGTGGTTTACCTACATGCATGAAACATAGTACGTTTATTCCTTATAGTAAGACAGATACACAGTAAATTTGTCAAATTCCAGTTTTGATTTTATATATATATATATATATATATATATATATATATATATATATATATATATATATATATATATATATATATATATATGCTAAATATGGAATATTTGAAGTACCATCTGCATGACCATTAGGGCATACAACATCATATCATATTCCTCTGAGCCGAGCTCCAGTCCAACACAGTTTGTTTTCGCACACATCCGTAATGATATACTTTTGCTCATTTATTGTTTCACAAGCAATTACGATAGCTTGTGAAGATGTTTGTCCTGGTTTTTCTGCACTAACTATACAAATAGAGTTCTAACGTGCATCAAATGTAATGTTGATGGGGAAAGGCTTTTTGCTGCCACGATCTTTATTCATGTAACGCACAAGTTTAAGCTTTTCTTACTTATCCTTCTTATTTTGTTCATTGTAACTTTGACTACTCTATTTGCAGTCCTTTGGCATGCCGATTCGAGCTGGAGGAGGAATATCTATGACTGTAAGCAAGAGTCTGGCCCTTGTATTTCCCAATGATGTCTCTTGAAGTCCCACTTGGAATCCCAGGTTGACTGCAGCAGCACTGCGTGCTTTAGTGGGCGAAACCTCTTTGTACAACATGAATTTGGTTGAGATGAATCCACATTTGACACATTTTAAGATCATATGCCAGCCCAAGTCCCACATCCTGGTGGATGTCTACGTTCGTTAGTGAACAGTCTGTACCTGCTTCATGATGTAGTTTGGTTGTTTGGTTGATCATTCGACCATTTGATGTTGTTTAATAGTCGCATTCCCTGTTAAATGAGGAAGAAACTATTTATTGTCAGTTTCAAAAATAGCATATTGGAAATAGCATACAAACAATTACACCTAGATCTTAAGCAAAGTCCCTCAGTGTCAGGATTATTTCGATCAGGATAGGCCGCTTTCAGATTGCTGAATGGTTTTGGATGTCTCGTCCAAATAGTTCAGACAGCTCGATGGGATGATGCCGTTAACTATGCATGATTTGTTTTAGGAGTTAGGTCTTTGGAAATCTTCATGAATCTGTTATATGGGACACATCTATTCTTCATGTATGTAGGTTTTGAATGTTTTGCACCTTTCATAGTAACAGATCAAACATTCATCTGCTAGTGAATGGTTTCGGACCCGAATTTTGTAAGGCTAGGAACAAGCTTACATGTGTTAAGGAAGAGTTTTTGTAATTAAGTTTGAAACTCTTGATCTATTGTTATGTAAAATTAATTTCCATTGTTTGTTATTTTTTATTTATTATATGCCATGGGTTATGTAAAATTGTATTTTGTAGCTGACTTTGTGTAAAATCAAATTCATGGTTCATCTGACAAGAATCATTGATTTTTCAGTTCTGTAAACAATCAATACATAGCTAATATTTTCTGTATGTGTGTTGATCATTAGCAGTGAACATATTCATCTTGGTCTGAGTCAAGGACATTCTATTTTCCATGTTCTGTATTATAATTATAGTAACAGACCTTCTACTTACCACAAAGGAATTTATAGAAAAAAAAAACTTTTTTTCGCCCTGTGTCTTAGTTTTGTTTTTATATAAATGCTGTTTACTGGAAAAAGTACTTATTTCTGCAGTACCATCTGGGAAGAAAACATTTATACTGTTGTAGTTAGATTTTTTACGTGAAATTATTTAATATTCTCTGAAAATACAAAGTACTCTATAATATTCTTGGAAGGAGACATTAACTGGGAATTATAGTGCATGCAGACAAGGAAACAGTGGATTATATTACTGTGATTCAACAAAAGACTGTTGGCAAAATAATGCAGATTATTTCAAATACTATTAAAGATTATCAGAACTTCACTCATTAGGACTAGTATTAGTAATTCTTTTTTAATTAGTGGGTAAGCTGAAAGTGTGGTCTGTAAGTGAAGAATTTATTGATTGGCTTTATTAAAAAAAATTCCCGTATTAATTCTCTGGCAATGTATTGCTATATGTGTTATTAGTGTAAATGGTTGCATTTCATGCCTCTGACGGCTGAGATCACACTAAAATGTTTCCGGTAGGGAGTGAAGCGAAGTAGTGCAATCTAAATTTAGAGGTCATGATGGATGTTTGTATTGTGTGTGTGTGTGTGTGTGAGTGCCATACGTATGATAAATTCGAGGTGGTACCTACTTTATATATTCCTGCACAAGAATAGGTACAGGTACAATTTCTGCTGAGTTATGAATAATAACATAAAAATGGTATTATGAGTATTGAGGCCTGCAAGGTTCAGTACTCAAAAGAAGGAACTTTTTCCATGGGCAAAACAGAAGAATGAATCTATTGTATGTATGCAAGAAACTCATAGTACAAAGACTGATGAAAAGTATTGGGCTGTTGAATGGGGGTACAAATGTATATTTAGCCACTATACTAGTAATAGTGCTGGAGCCTCAATATTCTTTAGAAATACTTTTGAATTTGTGATCCATAGAGAAAGATCTGACAGGCAAGGGAGATTTATTATGTTAGATATTACAATCAATGGAAATAGAATAACCCTCGTAAATTTGTATGGATATAATGATGATAACCCTAACTTTTTTAAGAAATCTAAAGGAATATATTTTAGTATTTGAGAACTCATCAGTTGTAATGTGTGGTGATTGGAATACTGTTCAAGATCTGTATTTGGATACTTATATTATTTTACATGACAAACATCAACAGTCTCGAGCAGCAATCTAAGACATGAAAAACGAGCTGGAATTAATTGTCCCCTGGAGAAATTCCAATCAAGACTTAGTGTGACTTTTCCGTGTCCAAGGGGAAAGGATATTAGAAATTTAATGATCAATTGTTGAGGGATAAAAATTATATTGACTTGGTCAAAAGGTGTATAGCTGACATTGTAAATGAATATAGGGGGGAAATAAAGACGACTCTCTTCATGTTTCTCATTCCCTTAATGATCAAATATTCTTTGAAATTTTGACAATGAAAATAAGATCCGAAACTATAGATTATTCTATTAGGAAAACAAAAGAGAAACGGGATAAATTAAGAAATTGAACAGGAAATATTAGACATTCACAGGAGATTGTCGATTACATAGATGGGGAAGCTCTGGAAAGTTTAGAAAAAAAAGGAATCTAGGACAAAACACACAGAAGGTGTTATATTAAAATCCAAAGCTCGATGGTGTGAGTTGGGAGAAAAAATGCACGAACTATTTTTTAAATCTTGAAAAAAGAAATTATGTCAAAAAGACAATAAAGGAAATAATTTTAGATGATGTGACAAATATATCAGACCAAATAGATATCTTTGAAGCCCAAAAACAGTTATACATGGAATTATACAAAAGCAAAACTGCTCAGCTTGATGCTAATGATATTCAAGAAACTCAAAATAGATTTTTGAATCACAATATTAAACTTAGTCAAGAGGAAAGAGAATCATGCGAGGGTCTACCTAAAATTAATGAATACAGCATGTCTCTAAAACGGATGGAAAATGGGAAAATTCCCGGCTCAGATGGATTTACGGTAGATTTCTATAAATTCTTTGGAAGACTATTTGGGTATTTCTATGCAGATCAGTAAATAATGGATATACTATATGAAAACTTTCAGATTTTCAGACTCAAGGAGTCATCACATATCTATCAAAAGAAGACGAAGAAGACATAAGATATTTTTAAAAACTTGGAGACCTATATCACTCCTAAATATGGACTATAAGATAACTTCGGGAGCTATTGCAGCGAGGATTAAAAATGTCTTCCATCAATAATCAGTGATACACAAAAAGGATTTTTGAAAGGTAAATTCCTTAGAGAAAATACAAGGCTATTATATGACGTCATGGATCAACTAGAGAATGAAGATAGATATGGTTTATTATTGTTAATAGACTTTGAAAAAGCCTTTGACTCAATTAACTGGAGTTTTGTAGAAAAAGCTTTACAATCTTTAAACTTTGGTGATTCTGTTTGTAAGTGGTTTAAACTGTTTTTTAATAACTCTAAAAGTTTTATTATAAATAATGGAAATATGTCATCATTTTTTCGTCTTGACAGAGGATGTCGTCAAGGGGATTTTCTTTCGCCTTATTTATTTATTATCGGTATTGAGATTTTAGCTATAAATTTAAAGCAAAATGCGTATGTACGGGGTCTCGTCTTTGATGTCAGTGATTATAAATTAGGTCAGTATGCTGATGACTCTTTTATTCTTCTCGATGGATCTAAACATTCTCTTAAAGCAACTATGAATATCTTGCAAGACGTTTTTCTATTATCTGGACTTAAATGTAACATAACAAAAACAAACGCTATTTGATTTGGACACAAGAAATTTTCTAATGGAAGATTATGTCCCGATATGGAACTAAGCTGGAGTTCTTCCACCTTTTCACTTCTTGGCATCTATTTTTTCTCTAGACTTACAACAAATGGTGGAAAATAATTATATATGTGAAACTAATAAAGGCAAAAAGAATTCTGGCAATCTGGAGTCAAAAACATCTTTCATTAGTAGGTAAAGTAATTGTTGTAAAAACGTTTGTTCTGCCTATATTCATACATCTTTTTTCACTTTCAAATCCATCAGCAAAAATTGAAGCAGAACTAAATCGTACCTTATTTAAAATTGTGTGGGGTAGAAAGGTAGAGAGAATTAAACGTGATATACTAGTAGCCCCCGAGAATGAGGGAGGATTAAATATGATACACAATTATTAATTCATTAGATATATTAAGATAAGATGGGTTAAAATATTACTTGAAAACCAGGATGGAGAGTGGCAGAACCTATTCAACTATGTTCATAAACATGAGCAATATTTGGAATAAAGGGAGGAGAAAGTTAGACAAAATTTGTAGCTCATTAAAATAGTTTATGGAGAGTTGTAATTTTGGCAGTACTGAAGTGGAAAGAGGATCCGCAAATGAGTATTTTAAATTTTGTTCCACCTAGAAAGTTCCATCAATACAAATCCTGGAAAGATGCCGGCATTGAAATTCTTAATGATTTAGTTGATGATCGCGGTGATTTAATACCTTTGGAAATGATAAAACAAAAAAACTGGATGATACAATTTTTTGAAATACTTTTTACTAATATCCAAAATTCCAAAATCTTGGATAGATCAATCAAAAACCATTTGGCTTGCAACGTGTTTGATAAACAGGAGGGTAAAATAATGAACTTGCCAAAACAAAACTCACTAAAGTTTGTTTACAAAGATTTTTTAAAAACGGTAGAAAAGCAACACACTGCTAAGCAAGAAACGTTAATGCAATTACTGTAATATATAAAAATATAAGTAGTGAAGAGTGGTCTAAGATTTATAGCCGGGGAAACATTGTACTATGGATACAATGTTGATCTTTGTAATTTTAAATTAATTGATAGAATAATTGTCACTAATAACTTTTTGAAAAGAATTAAAATAATTGTAACGGCAAATGCATTTTCTGTAAGAGTGAGAACGAAAGTATTGAACATCTATTCTACGAATGCAATATTACTTTACAGTTCTGGTACTCTTTTACTAAACGTTTTGCACCTTGTTGTCCAAATATTGTCCATTTGTCCCAGAAAGAAATATTTTTAGGAAATAAACAGTTCGACATTTTATGTAATCTCCTGCTTATTTTGGCTAAATATTATATGTACACTTGCAGATTCAACATGCAAAATCCTTTCATTTATGTTTTTAGCAAACAGCTGAAGCTCATAAGAACATTGAAAAATATGCTGCTAAGTTAACCAAAGAGAGGACCAATTAATTCAAATTCAAAAAATGGGCTCACCCATAAACATGTAACTTGTGCAATGCGGAAAACAGGAACTAATACTGTAGTATTGCGAAGTCTATGTCACCCATACACTGTTACTTGTGTCAGCCTATCTAATTAGTGTCAGATGAGATCGCGTGCAATATGCATGCATGCGTGTGTGTGTGCGTGTGTGTTTTCCTTTTTTGTGTATTATTTATTGTCCATAAATTAATTGATAATCAGAAATGTTTTGATTGTAAGGTGACCTTGGGATGTGTTCCCCGACCCAGAGGTCAACCTAATATGGGGGTAATGTTGGAAAGGTTATGTTGGGTCCCATAATGTTGGAAAGGTTATGTCGTGCCCCATAATGTTGGAAAGGTTATGTCGGGCCCCATAATGTTGAAAAGGTTATGTCAGGCCCCATTTTGTGGCCTAGTTGTCATTGGCATCAGCTAAATAAGTTGTTTTGATGTGTACCTTACCTTTTATGGTCATTTCTTGCTCACCATAAACTCAGTGTATTTTAACCTTAGAAGATTACTTTAAAATTTTATTTTGAAGTTTTCATATTTGTAATCATTACCAACATCACCAATGTTATCTACACTGTTTTCATCATATCACAGCCACAGTTATCTCCATCATCATCATCATCATAAAAAGTATAAAGATTTGTGTGTCGAATTTCTTCATTCATTTCAGTGCCGTCTGCTCTATCCAATACAAATAAAATGTGAAGAGAGAGAGAGAGAGAGAGAGAGAGAGAGAGAGAGAGAGAGAGAGAGAGAGAGAGAGTGTGTGTGTGTGTGTATGTGTGTAATGATTTAAAAGAGGAATTTATGTGTTTGTATTTTTTTGTTGACTGTGCTAATGATGTGCTTGCCACGGGAGAGAATTCCTTCTACTTTACAAACTATGGCCATTTCCGAGGATACTGGGGCCACATAATAGAAATTATATTGGATCTAGCATTTGGAAATATTATGTATTTTGATGGAAATGATTACAAACTTGCATCAGATGGGCTTTTGTTGCCAAATGGATTAGCCTTGTCCCATGATGGAAAGTAAGGAAATATGTTGTTTATATTACCATGTTTGATAAATGTTTTTTAAAAATACCAACTTTGTACGAGGATTGAGTTTCCAAAACTTGCATGATCTTAAATCAAACATTTTCCCTTGTGTTTGGTTTGTAACTTGTCGCCTAACAATTTCATTTTTTTGAAACACCACATAGTGGATGGTTTAACTCAAGCTAAAGCTAAAAAAAACTGTCATTCTGTAAGTACAATTAAACATCTGTCATTCTGTAAGTGCAATTAAAAAAAATCTCATTCTGTAAGCACAATTAAAAATCTCTCATTCTGTAAGTATGACTAAATATCTGTCATTCTGTAAGTACAATTAAAAAAAAAAATCTGTCGATCTTGAACTATAATTAAAAATGTCGTTCTGTGACTATAATTAAAAGCTGTCATTTTGTAGCTATAGTAAAAAATTCATCTTTCTGTAGCTATAATTGATCTTTTGGGAAAATAATGTTCTGTCTACTTGTTGGCATGTCTATTTAATACTGCTTAGTTGTTTTTTTTTTTTGTTTTTTTGTTTTTTTTTAAAAATTCCTAAGTGCTTCAAACAGGACTTCATTAAGTATACTGTGAAGTTGTTGCAAAAATTGGATAATATGGACCACTCCAGTGGCATAGTGGCTAGAGCGTCTGCCTCAGATGTGGGGGTCGCGGGTTCGAACACTGGCCCAGTCATACCAAAGACTTATAAAAATGGTACTAACAGCTGCCTAGCTAGGCACTTAGCATTAAGAGGTTAGTGTCAGGATTGGTAGGCCTGGTGTCAGGATAAGGTGACTGGGTGGGACATCATGATACATATCTGCGGCATGATGCCCCAGTGCTAGACATCACAATAAAATGCCACACTGCAGACATCGTAGCGATATAACTGAAAAATTGTTAAAGCTACGTTAAAAATCCAACGCACACACAACACACTCGTCACTGAAGCATTACAATAGTTCCGGATTATATGGATTGACTACTTTAAGGTGATTGACTTTTGCAAAGATTATTGACTACTTTAAGGTGATTGACTTTTGTAAAGGTAATTTGGGTTAGTTGATGCGTGCAGTCGAAATTTCTTCTACTGCTTTTTACGACTCACATTATTAATTCAGCTCCCATAGTAAACCTATGGAACACGATGATATTAAAACATCGATAACTTTAAAGTTCTGAATTCTCACGATCAAAAATAAATTTATCGGTATAGACATATCCTTGATACACCCATCTATGTAGAGAAAACCATATGACCCATAAGATTTTTGAAACTAAATGCGTTTGAAACATGTGTTTTCTATTCCACACCAAAGAATCAGGTGATTATTTCAGTTATGAACTTTCCAAACTCAAGTTTGTAAAGGAATTGAAATTACATCAATAAAACAGAGTCTCTATTATTTCAATTGCAACTACGATCATCTCTCAAAAGATTAATTTTAATAAAATTTTACTTTGATTATCAACAAATCCTGGCCAGCCAAACCCGTATACGTTCATTATTACAGGAACCTCTTATTGCATAAGGTATCATGATCCCTTCAATGCATATGATATAGAAATAACTGTTTTGGGGTTTCACCATTTTTTGGCATCTTCATCCATATTGTGGGCGTTATCAGCATCATATTCAAATACCCATGTATCAGGACGTTTTATCCTGAAGTTGCAGTTAAGCAGTTTTGTATTTTGTGTTTTAGTTTTTACAGGTAAATTTGGGTAAATATTTTTTATTTTTTTATTTTTTTAAATTACCGGCAGCTTTAAGTAATGGCGAAACTGTATCATTTGTATAAATCCCAGAGGCGTTGAGGTTAGTACACTATTTGTCAGCTTTGAGCAAAATCTGTTCACTGGTTTTTAAACGAAGCTGTTAAAATTGTTTATGGTTTTTGATTAGTAACGGCAGTCAAACATTGTTTTAAGGTGTAGTTTAATAGATTTTTTTCGTTTTTAATCTGAAAAGTCTCTATTACCAAAGGTCTTTTCTGTAAACTTTGGTCAAATTCCACTAGGAAATTTCTCGTCAGAAGTCGTATAAATAGTCATATTGGATGGTGGATAGGCATCATTTGAAAAACGTGAAAGGCTGTCATGACAAGATTTTTTCTGTAAAATAAGGTCAAATTCAGTTCATCAGTTTTCAGTTTTTTGTAACAGAACCCATACTTCAAGTTAGATGGGCATTATTTGTATAAAAGAGATAGGTCTTCATTGTGGGATGATTTCTGTCAAGTTCGGTCAAATCCTTTGTTTTTTTTAAAGAAGTCGCTTAAAGATCTATCTGGGTTTAGTAACGGCGACCATATTTGATCGATATTTATTTGCACAGACATGACGGGTCTTCATGTCTGGATGTTTTCTAATATGGCCAAATCTTGCTCAGCGGTTTTGAGAAGAAGTTGCTTATGGGGTTTTTTGTTGTAGCAACAGCAGCCATATTTAATGGCGGATCAACATCAGTTGCACAAACCGCAAACCATTTTCGCCACGATATTTATATCAGGTTTGGTCAAATTCTAATCAGCGTATTTTAAGAAGTCGTTTGCACCTTTCTCTTTTCTGGCAAGATATACTATTTTTGATGGCGGATCGATATCGTTAGTAAAAATAATATTACGCGGAGCTCATACTAGGATGCCTTCTGTCAAGTTTGGTAGAATTTAAGACAAGATTTAGGAGAGGAACTCGTTTAAAGGTTTCTTTTATAACGGTGAAGAATTTTGATTGCATGTATATAATTGTAATGATTCAATGTCACATAACGTTTTCGTTTAATACAAAGTTAAAAAACTTTATAGACTCACGAGAGACAAAAAAGCTTGAATTATGTTGACTTAATTTGGTAGGCATCAATCGGACTTGTGATCTTTCCACCGCAATTACCTGACCAATAGTTTTTCGCGGGTTATTAAGAAAAGTGTCAATCAAACGAGTTTTGTTTACGTACATAATGGTATGCGTACGAGAAAGAACGACTGACTGTATTGCTATTCCAGTTCTATCACCATAAAATGGGGAAGGGGAGGCACACTATCATTCAGATATTTTGTAAATCTTCCAAAATAATGATTGATGCCAAACTCGTTTTTTGCGTGTACCAAATTAGTATCGTAAACTTGAACTCTGTGCCTTTGACTATCAAAAGTTACAGACAACACAACTGTAAAGATTTGATGCTATAATTATTAATTAACTTAATAATCAAATGTGAAGGTTTAATGCGATAATTCAAATTTAGATTCCAAGAAATATATCTTGAAAATATGAGCCGACAACTTATTTAGAGTTGAGATATAGTAGGAATGTGGGGCCAGGCGAGGTACTTTTTCCAAACAAAGAAAACAGCGGATGAAAACAGAATAGTACCAAAGAGAACTCGAGTTAAATATTGCAAGAAACATAAATTCAAACAAAAATAAACATTTGTCTCTTCGTTCACACTTATAATTGGATACGAATCTGAAGGTATATAATAAGAATGGACACACCCACTATATTATGCTATAATAAGAATGGACACACCCACTATATTATGCTATAATAAGAATGGACACACCCACTATATTATGCTTATATGAAATACACAAAACAGTTGTGCACTAGTTGTTGTAAAAATGATCGATTCAGTTAGAGATACAAAATTGCTGACACCGGGCATGTGAAAGGAGAAAATATTCCCTGAGATAGTATATACATGTAAAATCAAAATAAAAAGTCAATGCAAGAATCTGGAATCTGCAAATTCATTCACAATCCCGACGTAGTATAATGGTCCACTGTGTGATAATGTCCCTCCTCATTCCAAATTTATTTTCATTACAAGGTTAGGGGAAGTTTCACAAGTGGCGCATTTTCGTTTTTCGGATTTTCAGTGTAAACTTCCATCGTTTTCTTTAAAAGATCGAACACAACCGTGCTCCCTGTGAGACTAGGGTCTGGGCCTTGTGCACATCTGTATATTGGATACATGCTGTTCTGCGTGTCTCCGAGCACCGCTTTGATATCATTGAGGGTCCTAGGTGGCGGCATCTCTCGTGCACGTTTGGTACGTGCATTTGAAGATGGTAGATGAAAGTTTTGCTCCACGTCCTTGAGATGATAATATGAGTTAAAATGGAAATAATGACAAGGTTTGTCTGGGTCTACTTGTTCGTGGATGGTGGTCAGTTTCAAAGGACTCTCAAATTTGCCAGGTCCTACTTCCAATGACCACATCTCCTTGTGATTCAATGACGCTATGTTTGCATTAAATCCATCAGAAGCCCCGTAGCCTTCATTGCGAGATATTCGGACCATTTCATCGATACTTGATGCAGACAAAAGTCCCCGTGTTATTAGACCAGCGGGCGTGCCGCCCACGCAGGCTTTCATCGGTACAGTTGCATTTATTGCATAAGCAAGACCGTACTTATTGAACCCAAATGTAAAACCTGGCAACATCTCGGGACAAGAAAGTGCTGTGAAGTGTTCCTCCTCACAAGTGACTGTTCCTTTCGGGGCCCCCGGGTCAATAATATGAGCGTTAATGATGTAAAAGTAATGGTCACCAAACGCATCAACGTCTTCATTTTGAGCCAAAATTTTCAGGTCAGGAGTGTTGACATATATAGAGGAACAACCGTGAATGTGCTGCTCAGGATTGTGTTCTGCTTCCATTAAATCGAGAAAGTATGTTTCCTTCGCAATGTTCAGCAAGAAAAGGTGTTCAAATGGCATTCCACTTCCGTCTGACATTCCTCGAAGTTCTGTAACATACTGGGGGAAGCTGCTTTCTGATGCCTTTAGATATTCATCGAAGATTTCTCTCCCTTTGTGAGTATTATAAAAGGGGAGGAGACGTGATGGAATTAGGGAGTAGTTAAAATATGTATGTATCCACTCCTTGAAAACTGTCCCAACATTGTGACCCACCTCGTAATACGTCCCTCTGGTGTAAAGCACGGGAAGTCTTTGTGCATTCTCCGTGTGTGCCATAATCTACTCTTTAGGATCTTGTTTACGTTACTGGGCGTAATATCTTTGGATGTTGCCTTCGTCAGCGAATCTCTGAAATACCCAGAATGAAAACATACATTACACAGCTTGCCTATATGAAGGCTTTAGAAATCTATAGTAGTCAGACATAAAACTATAAAGAGAAAAGTTTTGGTACTAATGGAGTCATGACGGATTTACAATTAATTTTTTTTTTTCTTCTGGATTACTTTGAAACTATCATCCTTACAGTCATGTATGTATGTATGTATGTATGTATGTATGTATGTATGTGATATTTCCCTTCTGATATTCTGCCATTTTCTACCATCAGTGATAGAATTTCAAAGGCCGATGGTTTAAGTCTCAACGTGGTTATTGAGAAAGCTTACCAATTGGGTGGTTCTTCCCAGCTATAATCATCCTAAGAATTTCAGGAGAGCAGTCGTTTTCTGTTTGAAATTTACGTAATTTCTCTAGCCCACTAAATATTTTCTTAAATCAGTGTGGTTTATTTACTTTTTAAAATCTTAATCACAAATTCCAAAGACGGATATGCGAAAGGTCCCTGTATATTTCAGTGACTGGTGACTAAAACGCAGCTGATGATTTATACATATTATTATTATACTCCTCTCGCCCGTGTATCTAGATAAGACAAATAAATACTATCCAGACTCACGCATTTGTAATATGTGAAGTCCAGGTTTACCAAGGCAATCCATAAACACTTAAAGTAAATCGACCCATTGTTAAGAAGTCAATCTTTTTTCCTCTCCTTGCTTATCGACATTCCATTGATATATCCCCATGAAGATACTATGCATGGTGGTGACGGCAAATCGGCAATCTCTGTATCCACGTGTTGTTTTTTATTGTAGCACCAGTAACGTCGATGTAATTTATGGAAAATTCCACTGGCACGCCGCTATTGTTTACTCTCCCAACCAGGTTTTTCAAAACAACGTTGTTGATATCCACGTTGAACTCTTTACATTTTCCAGTTTGATCATCAGAAATGACAAGCTCTCCCTGGTTGACGTCAACAACAATCCGCTTCGCGTGGTAAACTAATTCAAATCTTAGGTGAACATATATGGGCAGATCTATATCAGCTTGCTGCATCGTGGCCTTGATAAATGTTGACACGCATTGTATGTACCATCAGGAGTAGTTTCTAAGTAATATCAACAAGTGCATGCGGGATCGGGCGAGCCGCATTGTAACATATACTCTAGTAACGTTGTCGAGGTGTATGTATGTATGTATGTATGTATGTATGTATGTATGTATGTATGTACATACGTATGTACGTACGTACATACGTATGTATGTATGTATGCATGCATGTGTGAGTGTGTGCATGTATGTATGAATGTATGCATGCATGCATGTATGTATGTATGTATGTATGTACATGAATTTTCCCTTCCGATATTCTGCCATTTCTAATATCAATAATAGAATTTAAGTCTCAGGCTCGGACAACGTGGGTATGTGAGAAAGCTTACCAATTGGGTGGTTCTTCCCATTCTTTTTTTTTTTACCAGGTTCTTCCTCCGCCAAATAAAATGGCCGCCACTGATAGCTTATTATGTGCTGAAAATGTCGTTAAACCAACAGAAAGAGAAACGAAAATTACCTCTAGCTACACAACGTCTATGCTATTATCTGAGACACGAATGATGAAAATGTTTGAATGGTGTCTCAGACGTCGCAGATACAAACGCAGTTTGGTCTATGGCCCCGAATTTCTCCGATCAGCAGTGACCCCTAAAAGTGAATAGAAAGACTCGACAAAAAGGCAAAGGAAACAAACCAACAACCACTGAGGATGTATATAAGTTACGATGACATCAATAATCTGTTTCAATCATCGGTGCTAGGACCTAATACACTATCACGTTCATCAACCATTAGTGGTTTAACAATACATTCACTTTAGAGTACGGAAGGAAGCGTAAAATAAAGAATGATTAACTGTGGATATCACTTAACGCACGATTAGGAAATGAATTTTGAAGACAGCAGACGACGTAAGAAAGACAATAAATAAGAAACCAAATATGTAAGCTATCACATTTTTTCCCTGTATGTATACATATATACATAGTACAGTGAAATTTGTTACCCTGACGATTCATTCTTCCCTGCCCCTGTAACTCATATGGATGCACAGGGGCCAAACGACCAATGGTTTCTTTTGTTTTTTCTTTTCGGTTTTTGAGTTTTAGGGCACAAGTTGGGCAAGAAAGCCAATTACCTTTATGAAGATAAGGGCTATAATAACAAACTTGCCCAAACGTGAGAAAATATTTGTGTCAGAAGATAGGAGAAGAGAATGTTCTGGACACACAGGCTATTCAGATTACTATCCATAAAAATCCTAAACCTCTTAACAGCAAATTTAGTAACAACCTGAAATATTTTATGTCAAATTTGCAGCCAGCTAACTTTTCTAAACCCTATCTGCCCCAGTTGAATCAAAGATGATAATACAATTAGAAAATGAAAATTCCGGCACTTACTAGTTCTAGTGGTTCATTTATCTGTCCACACACTATTCCGCCTTAAGATTGTGTAGTATCATACCCTTACACTAGTGTCAGCGACAACTGTCATATATCCAGGACAGAAAATATAAAATTTCCAACCGAAATAGACTTCCTCACGTGACTTTCAGCAGAGTACTGTGTTTGAGGGGTCTTTCATACACCTGGGACACTTGGGTAATTTTACAAGCCATATCAGTTACACCTCCCATGCTTCACAAACAATTAGACCTCTTCCAAACATAGGAGACTTACATAGGTTAGTGACACGAATAGTGACGAGTAGTCCAACCTAAACATTTTACTATTGGTTAGACCTTGTAGCTAGTATCGTATCATTAGTAGATGTTTGTGGTATTATCGGTATACAGGTTTACCGCGATTTTTTTCTTCTTCTCGGCAGTACCTGTCACAGTACTTCTTCATTGTCCAGGTACTTCGTTAGCTTCTATCAGTACGGAATGTATGCAGATTCCAGTGCAATCGTTTTGGGAATTTAATGATGTTAAAAAAATGTTTATATTTTTCACGAGAAAGTATTTGCAGAGTACTGTGTTTGAGGGGTCTTTCATACACCTGGGACACCTGGGTAATTTACAAGTTATATAAGTTACACCTCCCATGTTTCACAAACAATTAGACCTCTTGTTTTTCTTAAATAGTTGTACTTGCCATAATATTATTCGAATATTTCAAATTTAATTTTATTTATGAACCTTTCATAACATGTTGGACACGTGTCATATTTGAAAACAGCCGAATGGGATGTTCTGAAAGATATTTGAGCCAAATCCAACCTTTTGAAAAGTCCGGAGTAAACTAATTTTTTATATAGTTATTTACTGGTTTTCCAAAGATTTTCAGGAGAACAGTTGTTTTCTGTTTAATTTACGTAATTTCTCTAGTCCACTAAATATTTTCTTGAGTCAGCGTGTTTTGTTTACTGGTCTTCTCTGATAAATATTTTTTTCTGCAGAGTTTGCATTCTGCTCAAAGTTTCAATGTCTATTATATCAGTAGTGCAGTTAGTAAATTGAACTTTTTGGTTCACTTCTAATGTTTTTTCAACAAGCTCTCTAATGTCATCTCAATATCTTTAGCAGGGTTTCAGGTATAGTGTAAGCTTAATCATCTTCGTTTATTTACAGTGTTTAGATGACAACTTATACACAAAATAGTGTAAATATTATAAAATCATCTACAATAAAGAACTGAGAATTTGACTTTCCCGGCGTTGGGTGGGGGTGGGGAGCTTCTTTTTTACTTCGAGTCTAGATATTTTCTTTTCTTTTATCTCAGAATAATTAATTTTTGTTGTCTTTAAATAAATATTGGATTTAGGATGGTGCTTTATTGCTATAATTAAGAGGCAGTAGTATCAGACTGAGTATTTCAAACCACATTTATCCATAAGGTATCCCATCATATGAAACTCCTTTCAGTTCCCAATAACTTTTCCCCACTGGGGATTTTTTACACTTACGTGCATCCATACGGAAGGTTCGCTTGTCGAGCCCGCGTCAAGGTTCATGGGATGGGGAACCGTGATGGGTTAGTGTGGTGTTACGACTAACACCGAAAACTTAAGAAACAATCTAGTTAATAATGTTATAAAATGAAACTTTAAGAGGAACTTACATAATTATGAATTCAATCCAAAATAATCCTGAAAAAAGTTATATAAAGTTCAAATGAATGAAATATTCTGTATATACTATCAAATCCACGAATCTACTGGTCCGCCAACAGTTCTGACCTGTCAAAATGGCGTTGTACAAGTACCTTAATGTATAAGATGACCACGGACAGTTTAAACAGATCGAGGTATAGCAATCAAAAGTAACAAATCGGGTACAATGGAGTGAAGTCATGCTGCGAAATCTGCTTACCCGTGACAACGTTTTCATGTCGGTGAATGTACCACCACAGCATTTGTGACGTGTATGTGCGCCTTTTTCGACGTCGAAGTGAAGCCAAATTGTTCAGAATGTTTGTGATGGCCGTTTAATAGTACATAAACTTCAGACACTCCTAACTTATCAAACATTATTACACTACACACGAGCCCGACCTCCTCTAGATTTATAATTTGAAACTATACGAACACATGTTTTGTTTTGTCAATAACTTTCTGCTTATTTATTTGCCATAAAATCTGTCCCTTTGGATCCACTGGTAGCAAATTCACAGTCAACGGAATTCTGTGGTCTGCGACGGAGTTCATATCCACAAAATCATTTTCGACAACACAATTTTGCTGTTTTAGAAAATACAGTGCCAAGCTAAACTGCATCGTTGGCGTGGTCGTTGTAGTGTAATATGACTGTGTTTCAGTTAGAGAACATCTCTGCAAACCCAAATATATGACCGAGAGGGCTCGCGCAAGAAAACACCAACGAGTTTCTATGAAGTTGTTTTTGACGAAGGGCGAAGACACCGTTGAAATTTGTTTTAGTGCTTTTAAACAGGAGAGCTATGACACCGTGATTCATTTTAATGTATTCTTGGGCAGCTTTGCTGCTTCGGTCTGCATATTCTGCCATGACATCGCTTGCAGGTTTCCGCATTTTGTATGTTTATCATAAATGTTAAAATGATTTGTGAGACGCATTTGCGTCCAAACCCTTGTGATGCTCTTTCACCCTTTGGAAATGGAAAATTCGGGTCAAGCTGAGGAACTTATGCGGGTCCCAAATATATTCCACAAGCATAGTTTGAAACTCATCACGCGAGTGGTCTTCCGCACATCATGTGTAATGAATGACAGTGTCCGTCAACCCAGGGAAATATCATCAAAATTTACCAGATGTTTCGTATCACATTCGGCTTGTGTGAGTATCGATAAGTCACATGGATCATGAGCTGTATTCTTGTGCCGGCTCCTGGAATAGATTCTTGCTGCGTTGTCTTACCGTTAAAGTGTCACATCATCGTATACAACAAGATTATTATACTCTGGGTCAAGGTTGTCAGTTACAGGGGCTTTATAGAAAAGAACCAAACGATAAATAACGAAGATGTCTCTGAACATGGTAGTGGTTTCCTAAACTCTTTGAGTGCTTCATAATATGACTCCTCGTCTTCCCCGGAGGACTCATTTAAGTTCAGTCTATCCCATGTTAAACGTCACATGACCAGATTCAGCAACAACTACGTTTTCATAGGTCCAGCCTTGACAATAATTACGCACTAACTGAATTTGGAAACATGTCGCCATGTTTGGGTGGTTGAGGCTCTGAGGAATAAGAGATGTCAATAGTGGAAAAATCTTTTCTCTTTCGTGATGTCATGTTAAATATCACTCGCAGCATAATGTTAAATATCACTTCAGTATAACTTATAACATATCATCATGCCTTCATACTTTGTGCGATGTCGCATGAAAGCTCGTACTACAAATTCAACTCAGTGTCAGACGCTTAATAAGAGAGCAGCAACGCTGGAACTTGTGTCCGATGAAGAGCAAGGAAATTTACGTTTATTAAAAGTCGACGGTGAAATGGTTGCTCCGTTAACGAGGTTATCTGGGTACTGTGGAGCAAATATCTTGGTAAAAAGCACATTTATCTCCCTCCTGTGTCCTGATAAAATTATGGCGGGCCTAGGACATGGATAGATAAAAAAAAATCTGGATTCTAATAGGCAATCTTAGCCAAGAGAAGAAACTCTCAACCAGTTCGATGCTGCAAGTTATCTATATCTTAAATATAAAAGGTCACGTGATGTATGTGCACGTCAACGCGTCGACGTGGATCTCATTCTTGACTTAAACGATATTTATTGAGCAGCCATAGGAGAAAGAATCGCCAGATGGATTGTCAAAGGAGGTATGAAGGCCATGGTTGCACTTGGAGGATCATATGTACTCTCATGGAAAAAGTCACTCGGCAAGCCTCCTAAGGATCTTAAGTTCTGCTCATGGACAAAGTTCAATCATTGGGGGTAAAGCCACTATATAATAGATATGGTCACGCAGTTACTGGAATGGTGAATATGCATTTGAAGTTTATAGGCGCGGCAAACTTTACTTGGATTGTTGCCACAGCGTGTCTGGCCAAAGAAGCGTTGTGGAAGATTTACCTAACGGGACCAAGGAAAATTTTTCTGATTGTTTGATGAGAAGAGGACTCCCAATGAAACTTACCAGGCGAGATTTTGTTTCTCTCACATGATTGGGTACGTGTGCGTTTATATTGTTCTTTTTCCTTCGAGTTCTAATATGACCATGACATCACCAACCGGTTTAGTAACTGTGAGTACTAATCTTGCTATGAACTGTCTGCGGCACACTTTGCATGCTCAAATTACAGTACTGCCTCCGCAGTTTCTCTTCGTTCAAAATCTGTAGCTCTAGTATGGATAGGACTCTCCATGTGGTGCAATCATGTGTAAGATATTCCCAGAGTCATTGTCGAGGCTGAAGTGCTTAATGATGACTTGGTGGAATCTCTGAAAAAATTCTTTTGACAATCCTGAGATCGCTTCGCTCCATCATTTTGCCCTAGAAAATCTTTTGTAGTAGTCGCTCTTATGACATCCTGGTGACTTGGCCTGCCCATCTCAACTGCATAATGTGCATGCTTGGAATGCCTTTCCATGTTTAAACCTCAGTGACTGGGACCCTGTCCTGCCATCTTATCTTCATCAATTTGTTCAGGCAGCCATGTGTAAACGGTTTAGTTTCTTGGCATGGTGTCTGTATAGCGTCCAGGTTAGATAAGCATACATCATGGTCGTCAACGCAATGGTTTGTAGACATTAAGTTTGCTTGTAGTCTGATTCCTCACTCAGTTCGTTATCTGATGTCAGTTCCAGTGCTATAGTCACGGAAGGAATCAGTTATGGAATCTCCACGCCATCACGATGAATTTCTCTGGGCGACATAAATTTGTTATGACCTTTCAAAGACCACCACGGTTGACTGTCAAAGGCATTTATGAAGTCCATGAATGACGCGTGCAGGTTGAAGTCCTGGTCCTTGTATTTATTCTGGAGATAAGTGTGAATTATGTATGTGTTCCCTTGTCCTTTCCTGACGCCAAGCCGACTCTCTTGTAGGACCCGTTGATCGTTATGATGCATAAGACGATTAAGCATACTTTTGGCATTGATTTTGTCTGATATGGACTGCAAAGAGATGTACGAGTGGACCATGTACCGAAAGAGTTCGGTGAGTTTGTGTGTCATGTGCAAACCTCGGCTTAGTAGACTTCTGCGAGTGTAGCATCTGCTCCAGGTGCTTTGTTATTTGACAGCAGGTGGATTGCTTTCACAGTTTGACTCACATCTGGAGGATCAGCAGATATGTGTTGACCCCCATTTGTGGAGGTCTAATAATTGCCTTTCCGATGTTGGATGATTGTTGATTGGGGATGTTGCTGAAGTGTTTTGCCCATCTTTTAAGTATTATTTCTTTGTCAGTGAGCATCGTAGAGCTGTCAGAAGACAGTATTGTAGACGTTCCTGGTGACTCTAGGCTCCAAGATTGTCTTCAAAGCCCACTCATAATATCGTTTTTCTCACATTTAGCACTGCTCGCGGGGGCATGCACAATGGCTTTGAAATATAACTGGACCCGTGTGAAGGCTTATATGGAGAAATGTGAAGCTTAACTTCGAAGCGTCTGAAAGAATCCATTTGGAACCTCCATTGGCCTATGTTTCCGACACCGCAAGAATCTTTGCGAAAGCTTATCCTTTGTTTTCATTGATGAATTCAGTATCTTTACCACTTAGAATTATAAAGAGAGATCACTCGAAATCTATTTTCGTGAAAATTTTTGCGCAATGCTCTCTAGTGAATTGGGGATAAACAGCATAAAAGACTACGTCAAGTAAAATATGGAACTTTCATCCGACCGTGTCCGCGTGCTATGTTGGTATGATTTTCAAACATATATGAGAGACAAGATCCACAAAGCTGTATTTAATTTGATGTTGTCTCATGATGTTTTCAAAATCCTACTTCTTTTCATGCTAAATGAACCTGAAATTTTCATCATTGTGGTATATTTGCTTCGTGTACTTTTTGCATTATGCATGTCTGTAGATGTTATTGTGTTTATTGTTGTCAGCTCACCATTTTTTGTTATATGCCGACAAAGTAATTAGGCCAACAGCTCCACTTATAGTTGAATTTGGTAGGCAGCTTGGTAAACGTTCACAAACATTTGAGAAGCCAAACTAAAATCAAACGAGCAGAATTAACACATTCTACTTGATAAATGGATGTGCAGCTGCTGACGGTGTCGATTTGGAGAAAGCGTAAACTTGCTTCGCAACACAGTGGTAAAAGATGTTTAAGACAAAAATGAATAGTAATGAATGTAAAAATAAAACCTGTATTCTGTACAACAGCTGATCAGCGGTTAGGAAGCACATAACTTTTTCCAATCTAATATCAGAAATACCTTATGTCAAAAAGTCTATCTAATGTTATTACGTCATACAGTTTATCTAGTGTTATTATGTCAAAAAGTCTATCTAGTGTTATTATGTCATAAGTATATCTAGTCTTATTATGTCATAAAGTCTCTCTAGTCTCATTATATCATAAAGTCTATCTAGTGTTATTATGTCATACAATCTATCTAGTGTTGTTATGTCATAAAGTCTATCTTGTCTTATTATGTCATAAAGTCTATCTAGTCTTATTATGTCATAAAGTCTATCTAGTGTTATTATATCATAAAGTCTATCTAATGTTATTATGTCATAAAATCTATCTGGTCTTATTATGTCATAAAGTCTATCTAGTGTTATTATGTCATAAAGTCTATCTAGTCTTATTATGTCATAATGTCTATCTAGTCTCATTATGTCATAAAATCTATCTAGTCTTATTATATCATACAGTGTATCTAGTGTTGTTATGTCATAAAGTTTATCTAGTGTTATTATATCATAAAGTCTATATGGTTTTATTATGTCATACAATCTATCTAGTCTTATTATGTGATACAGTCTAGTGTTATTATCTCATAAAGTCTATCTAGTCTTATTATCTCATACAGTCTATCAAGTGTTATTATCTCATAAAGTCTATCTAGTCTTATTATCTCATACAGTCTATCAAGTGTTATTATGTCATAAAGTCTATCTGGTCTTATTATGTCATACAATCTATCTAGTCTTATTATCTCATACAGTCTATCAAGTGTTATTATCTCATAAAGTCTATCTAGTCTTATTATGTCATACAGTCCATGAAGTGTTATTATGTCATAAAGTCTATCTGGTCTTATTATGTCATAAAGTCTATCAAGTCTCATTATGTCATAAAATCTATCTTGTCTTATTATGTCATACTGTCTAGTGTTATTATGTCATAAAGTCTATCTAGTCTTATTATGTCATAAAGTCTATCTAGTGTTAATATGTCATAAAGTCTATCTAGTGTTATTATCTCATACAGTCTATCTAGTGTTATTATGTCATAAAGTCTATCTAGTCTCATTATGTCATAAAATCTATCTAGTGTTGTTATGTCATAAAGTCTATCTGGTCTTATTATGTCATAAAGTCTATCAAGTGTTATTATGTCATAAAGTCTATCTGGTCTTATTATATTATAAAGTCTATCTAGTGTTATTATATCATACAGTGTATCTAGTGTTGTTATGTCACAGAAGTCTATCTAATGTTTTTGTGTCATAAAGTCTATCAAGTGTTATTATGTCATAAAGTCTATCTGGTCTTATTATATTATAAAATCTATCTAGTGTTATTATATCATACACTGTATCTAGTGTTGTTATGTCACAGAAGTCTATCTAATGTTATTGTGTCATACAGTCTATCTAGTGTTATTATGTCATTCAGTCTATCTAGTGTTGTTATGTCATAAAGTCTATCTAGTGTTATTATGTCATAAAGTCTGTCTAGTGTTATTATGTCATAAAGTCTATCTGGTCTTATTATGTCATAAAGTCTATCTGGTCTTATATGTCATAACGTCTATCTAGTGTTATTATGTCATACAGTCTACTAGTGTTGTTATGTCATAAAGTCTGTCTAGTGTTATTATGTCATTCAGTCTATCTAGTGTTGTTATGTCATAAAGTCGATCTAGTGTTATTATGTCATAAAGTCTATCTGGTCTTATTATGTCATAAAGTCTATCTGGTCTTATTATGTCATACAGTCTATCAAGTGTTATTATGTCATAAAATCTATCTGGTCTTATTATGTCATAAAGTCTATCTAGTGTTATTATGTCATAAAGTCTATCTAGTGTTCTCATGTCATAAAGTCTATCTGGTCTTATTATGTCATACAGTCTATCAGGTGTTATTATGTCATACAGTATATCTAGTCTTATTATGTCATTTGGTCTCTCTAGTCTCATTACGTCATACAATCTGTCTAGTCTTATTATGTCACACAGTCTATCTAGTGTTAGTATGTCATACAGTCTATCAGGTTTTATTATGTCATAAATTATATCTAGTCTTATTATGTCATACAGTCTATCTAGTGTTGTTATGTCATAAAGTATATCTAGTGTTATTATGTCATAAAGTCTATCTGGTCTTATTATGTCATAAAGTCTATCTGGCCATTATATGTCATAAAGTCTATCTAGTCTCATTATGTCATAAAGTATATTTAGTCTTATTATGTCAAAAAGTCTATCTAGCGTTATTATGTCATAAAGCCTATCTAGTGTTGTTATGTCATAAAGTCTATCTAGTCTCATCATGTCATAAAATCTATCTTGTCTT